>CM033644.1:890365-905864 GCA_019512145.1 Engystomops pustulosus | reverse complement strand
CCAGCAGTCTCCCACAGTAATGAAATGCCCAGCAGCCTCCCCCAGTATTGTAATGTCCAGCAGCCTCCCCAATAATGTAATGCCCAGCAGCCTCCCCCAGCAACGTAATGCCCAGTAGTATCCCCCAATAATGTAATGCCCAGCAGCCTCCCCCAGTAAAGTAATGGCCAGCAGCCTCCCCCAGTAATGTAATGCACCATGCACCCCTCCAGTAATGTAATGCCCAGCAGCCTCCCCCAGTAATGTATTGCCCAGCAGTATCTCCCAGTAATCTAATGCCCAGCAGCCTCCCCGAGTATTGAAATGCCCAGCAGTATCTCCCAGTAATGTATTGCCCAGCAGTATCTCCCAGTAATCTAATGCCCAGCAGCCTCCCCCAGTAATGTAATGCACCATGCAGCCTCCCCCATATATATGTATGGGTGTATATGTTATTCTTTGTTCATAAAAACACTATTCTTTAAAAAATTATTTTTTTTTTGCATAGCTATCTTCCCAGTGGGGTTGTCCCGCTTTAATAAAAAATGTAGTGGTGGTCTCCTAGTATCCTATACTGACGTCCACCTGTGCCTGTGCCTGATACACATTGATACTATTGCCTGGTCTTGTAAACCAACAGGTGCACAGCACCGACGGACACGGACGTGGGATAGTGGGAGTGCCAGAAAAGGTAAGTACAAGGGGTTTTTTATAGTCTCCAGGTCACCTTTTTTTAATAAATGTGGACAACCTCTTTAAAGTTTATACTTTCTTGAATTTTGCCCAGACAGAGCCAGTAAAGGGCTTTTTTATGATATGATGATATCTTGTGATTTTCATAAGTAGTTAGTATGCGTGATATCATTTTTCATAAAAAAAAATTTTGGAGACAAGGAATAAAAACAGCATTTTTATGCAATTTATTTGAGATTTTTTCATGACGCTCACTAAGTGGATTAAATAATGGATTATAGAGGAGGGTATTATGTATGCAGTGATATCAAATGTGGGGGAATTAGTGAATGTTTTATGTTTTAATACAATTTAATGGCTAGAATGGGATAAAGGGGGATTTTTTGCTTTATTTTATTTATTTAAAAATTTTTTGTAAATATCTGACAATTCTCTTCCTTACCTTTGGCTTCCTCTGACCCGTTTTGCACCGAATTGCCCCGGTTTTTGGCGCAAGCGATCGGATTGTGGCGCATCGGTGCCGGCATGCACGCAATGGAAATTGGGGGCGTGGCCATCGGAAAACCCGTCAGATTCGTAAAAACCGCCATATTTTTTTTAAAAAAATGTGTCGCTTACACGCACTTACCTGCACCCAGCCTAGCTTGGTGAACTCCGGCGGACCTCGGCGGACTTCAGCGCAGCAGCGACACCTGGTGGACATCGGGCGCACTATCTTGAATCGCCGGAAGACACGAATCAGCGCCGGAGAACCCGCCACTGGATCGTGAATGGACCGGGTAAGTAAATCTGCCCCAATGAGATGACCTTCAAATATATCCTATTTTATAGAAAAGTATAATCAACATATAAAAATAACAAAAACATCTAATATGAAGCAAAACCTTGTATAAAGTGAAAGTTTATTTTATGTTTACCAATTTTTTTTTAATATTTCCATTTTTGTTTTTATACGGGTAAAATAAAAAAAATACTTTTCTCACACTGGTTAAAAAACACACATGGTAACATACAGCATATAATATATAATAAGTACCAGTGATCCGGCTTCACTACAATAATACATCAATATAAATAATAATAATACACAACTTTACCGAAATACTCATATAAATATCAGTAAACATAAATCAAAGTCCTGAGATCCTTTAAGTTGTGGTCCAGCTTTTTGTTGTTCTTCATGCAAATTACAAGTAAAAAAAGTTTGTTCTTAGCTAAAAGGAGTGGCACTCGGTGTGGTCTTCTGCTGCTGTAGCCCATCTGCCTCAAAGTTACACGTACTGTGCGTTCAGAGATGCTCTTCTGCCTACCTTGGTTGTAACGGGTGGCGATTTGAGTCACTGTTGCCTTTCTATCAGCTCGAACCAGTCTGCCCATTCTCCTCTGACCTCTGGCATCAACACGGCATTTCCGCCCACAGAACTGCCGCTCACTGGATATTTTTTCTTTTTCGGACCATTCTCTGTAAACCCTAGAGATGGTTGTGCGTGAAAATCCCAGTAGATCAGCAGTTTCTGAAATACTCAGACCAGCCCTTCTGGCACCAACAACCATGCCACGTTCAAAGGCCTCAAATCACCTTTCTTCCCCATACTGATGTTCGGTTTGAACTGCAGGAGATTGTCTTGACCATGTCTACATGCCTTAATGCACTAAGTTGCCGCCATGTGATTGGCTGATTAGAAATTAAGTGTTAAAGAGCTGTTGGACAGGTGTACCTAATAAAATGGCCGGTGAGTGTATTTGCTAGCTATGAAGTTCTAGTTCATTGGGAAAAAGTGAGAACCTACCATTCATTATTTAAGTAACTATAAGAAGATGCAGCATATAATATTAATGGCTATTTACATTTCGTATCTAGTCCTCCCCCAAGGCCCAAAATAACACTCCCTCAGTCACGAGTATTTTTAGTGGTCATTGCCACTTATATGAGCACTAGAGACAAGGCAAAGACTCTCTATAAGACTCTCAACTGCAGTTTATTGTGTCACCCAGACTAATGTCAGTAACACAACACCCCCTAACAAAGTCAACTGCCCAGTGGTGTCCATTACGGGAGTCTTTCCGACTAGAACTCAATCCCTAACCAGATTGGGGACAGGCTTCACAATACGTCTTTGACTTCTGTCCTCCGCAGTAAGTTTACTGAGCCCCAAATAAGATAACCATCTAGTACTACTCATGGTCAAATAGTATCAGTATTTCCCCTTAGAGATTTGCCCCAGCTCACCACGCAACCACAGGCCATTATTTTTTCTCCCCATTAAAGTTAATTCTTCGTCAAATTTTCAGACCAATCAAACCAATACAACATCCAATAGTTATCAAAAACAAATCATTCCATGGCCTCTTCCTATTGACTTTTAACCTTTCCTTTTTATCTGGATCTCATTAGCTCTCCCAACTTGATATCACGGTTCCCTAGCTTTCCTGTCCACATCTTTACCCTAAAAGAATATTACTCTACAGCTGGTCCTTGTCACATCACAGAGCATTGATTCTGGACAATATAAAAGTCAAAAATATGAAAGCAACACACATAGCGGATATTACAATAACATCCATACATGACTGATGGAGTGGTCCCTACCCTACAGAGCTCTGGGTTTGTGAACCACCTAGATGACATCTAATAGTAGAAAAACCACCTCAAGGCACTGACATTTTCACTTCCTAGAAATGTTCATTCCCAGTTATTTGCCTAAGCAATGGTGGCAACAATCGGTTTGGTGCAACAGTTCTTGGTTGATCCCCTAGTTTGTCGGTGATTGATGATCTGATCAGAAACCAATGGTCCTGGAAATGACTCCACTCAATCATCATACTACTTGCCAGTTGCTGTAAATCGGACCTTAGCAATGATTTTCACCTGCTGGGTTGGGTCATCTAGGGCCAAAGTTCGGCCATAATGCAGGTGTACACTCATATCAATATACCGTAAACTGACATTTTTACACAATCTGAGGTGAGAACTCTGCTGATCTTATCTGGTTTGACAAATACCTGTTTATGAGTTGAAGCTTTTACGACCCGAAACATGACGCTTGTAAAATGACTTCTACTGTATGGTTAATTTATTGTACTTTTACCTACTGTTCAAACACAACCCTAAAATAGAAATAAAGAAGAAGAAGAAAGTACATCTGGTCACATGACATTCATGACATTGGATTTGAGGGAAAATATCAGTTATGTCTTAATGGGATAAAATGAACATTAATCTAATAGGAAAGCAGCTGAAAATTGTACTTTCCTTGCCCAAGCTCTTCCTTTTTCTTTTCTTGATTGGTCCCGCTCTTCTAAATGTAATTTCAAGCTCCTTTCCACAATCCATATCAGTGCCAAATACATCAAGCTATGGCACAGTAAGGTGAGGAGGGCATCACTGGCTTCATGATCTCAGAGGACATCCTCCGGGGCTTCATGATTTCAGAGGACATGCTCCGGGGCTTCATGATCTCAGAGGACATGCTCCGAGGCTTCATGATTTCAGAGGACATGCTCCAGGGCTCTATTATTTCAGAGGACATGCTCCGGGCTTCATGATTTCAGAGGACATCCTCCGGGGCTTCATGATCTCAGAGAACATCCTCTGGGGCTTCATGATTTCAGAGAACATGCTCTAGGGCTTCATGATTTCAGAGCACATGCTCCGGGGCTTCATGATCTCAGAGGACATCCTCCGGGGCTTCATGATCTCAGAGGACATCCTCTGGGGCTTCATGATTTCAGAGAACATGCTCTAGGGCTTCATGATTTCAGAGGACATGCTCTAGGGCTTCATGATTTCAGAGGACATGCTCCGGGGCTTCATGATCTCAGAGGACATGCTCCGGGGCTTCATGATCTCAGAGGACATGCTCCGGGGCTTCATGATTTTAGAGGACATGCTCCGGGGCTTCATGATTTCAGAGGACATCCTCCGGGGCTTCATGATTTCAGAGGACATCCTCCGGGGCTTCATGATTTCAGAGGACATGCTCCGGGGCTTCATGATCTCAGAGGACATCTTCCGGGGCTTCATGATTTCAGAGGACATGTTCCAGGGCGTCATGATTTCAGAGAACATGCTTCTTTCAACATGCAGTTGAAAAAAGACACTTATTTATCAAATTCAACCAAGGAAGGGAATGAAGCTCTCTGCTGTCCCTACTGTGACCAACGCCTGAGGCAGGCTATTCCACACACATAGTAAAAAAGCCCTGTTGTCTCTGTAATTAAACCTTGTTTTCTCCAGACGGAGATAGAGCCCCCTCATCGTCTAATTTAGTTTCATCTGGAATAACTTCCCACCACATTTTTTGTATGGACCATTCATATATACATATATATTCCATTCAAATCATTTTGTGGCTCTTCGTTGAACCCTCTCCAGCTTAAGGACATCCTTTTTATGCCCAGAACTGGACGGAATTTTCCAGGTGAGGCCGAACCAATACCTCATACAGTGTAATATTACATCCCTATCCAGACCACATGCAAAATGAAGACATGAGAACTTGAGACAGTGGGGCACATTTACTTACCCGGCCCATTCGCGATCCAGCGGCGCGTTCTCTGCACAGGATTCGGGTCCGGCTGGGATTTAAGATGGTAGTTCCTCCGCCGTCCACCAGGTGGCGCTGCAGCGCTGAAAATAATCTTAACGCCCCGGAATGCACCATCCCATAGAAGGAGAAGGTGAGCGCTCCCCAAGCGACACATTTTCGTTTTTTAAATGCGGCGGTTTTTCCGAATACGTCGGGTTTTCGTTCGGCCACGCCCCCCCCCGATTTCTGTCGCGCGCATGCCGGCCCCGATGCGACACAATCCGATCGCGTGCGCCAAAAACCCGGGGCAATTCATGTACAAGCGGCGCAAATCGGAAATATTCGGGTAACACGTCGGGAAAACGCGAATCGGGCCCTTAGTAAATGACCCCCAATAGCTGCAGAACTAGGGATTACCAAGCAGAATCTGTTAGGAAGAGTAATGTAATGCCCAGCAGCCTCCCCCAGTAATGTAATGCCCAGCAGTCCCCCCCAGTAATGTAATGCCCAGCAGTATTTCCCAGTAATCTTATGCCCAGCAGCCACCTCAGTAATTTAATTCCTAGCAGCCTCCCCCAGCAATGTAATGGACCATGCAGCCTCCCCCATATTATTAGTCTTTTGCATCGCTATCTTCCCAATAGGGTTGTCCCGCTTTAATAAAAAATGTAGTGGTGGTCGAGGAGGGGGTGGGGGGTTATAAAAGAAAAACGAAAAAAACCTTGTACTTCCTTTCTCTGGCACTCCTAGTATCCTATACTGACGTCCACCAGTCACTGTGCCTGATACACATTGAAACTAATGCCTGGTCTTGTAAACCAACAGGTGCACAGCACCGACGGACACGGACGTGGTATATTGGGAGTGCCAGAAAAGGTAAGTACAAGGGGTTTTATAATCTCCAGGTCACCTTTAGATTTTTTAATAAATGTGGAAAACCTCTTTAAAGTTTAGACTTTCTTGAATTTTGCCCAGACAGAGCCAGTAAAGGGCTTTTTTATGATATGATGATATGCTGTGATTTTCATAGGTAGTATGCGTGATATCATTTTTCATAAAAAAAAATTTTGGAGACAAGGAATAAAAACAGCATTTTTATGCAATTTATTTGAGATTTTTTTATGATGCTCACTAAGTGGATTAAAGAATGGATTATCTTTATAGAGTGGGGTATTATGTATGCAGTGATATCAAATGTGGGGGAATTAGTGAATGCTTTATTTTTTAATACAATTTAATGCCTAGAATGGGATAAAGGGGGATTTTTTGCTTTATTTTATTTATTTATTTTAAACATTTTTTGTAAATATCTGACAATTCCCTTCCTTACCCTTGTTGTTCTATATTGGCTTCCTCTGACCCAAATGGGCAGCTAATACTTACAGGCAACATAAGGGACATAATTGGAGTAATTAAAGGCATAATTTGATAAATGTAATATAATGTAATGTACACAATGGGGCACATTTACTAAGGGTCCGACTCTCGTTTTTCCACCGGGTTTTTCCGAATGTTACCGTTTTGCGCCGAATTGCCACGGATTCAGAAAAATTGCGCTATTTAAAAAAAAGTGTCGCTTGACACATGTGTACATGCACCAGGAATAGGATGGTGAACTCCGGCGACATCTGGTGGACATCGGGTGCACGGAAGACCCGAATCGCCGGAAGACCCAAATCCGCGTCGTATCGCGACAGGATCGGGTAAGTCAATGAGCCCCATTGAGATGACCTTCACATAAATCCCATTTTATAGAAAATTATAATCAACATAAAAAAATAAGAAAAACATCTAATATGAAGCAAAACCTTGTATAAAGTGAATGTTTATTTTATATTTACCAATTTTTTTTTTTAATATTTCCATTTTTGTTTTCATACGGATAAAATAAAAAAAAAATACTTTTCTCACACTGGTTATAAACACACATGGTAACATACAGCATATAATATATAATAAGTACCAGTGATCCGGCTCCACTACAATAATACATCAATATAAATAATACACAACTTTACCGAAATACTCATATAAATATCAGTAAACATAAATCAAAGTCCTGAGATCCTTTAAATTGTGGTCCAGCTTTCTGTTGTTCTTCATGCAAATTACAAGTAAAAAAAAGTCCTCGTGGATGATTTTTTTTTTTGCGTATAGGAAATTCAAAGTTAAGTATTAAAAGGTTTGAGGACTTTTATGTATTTTACAAATACATTCAAAAAATCTAAAAATATATGTTTATTGACCCACTTTGTCACATATTGCAGTTTCTAACACTGGAAAAAGATATGTGTCTATCTTTTTTAGCCTTTTTTTCCAAAAAGTTGATCTAGCGGAAGGCAAAAATTGCAGGATTTGGAGCTAAATATCCCTCATTTTGAACTAAATTCCTTTCAAACAAATTTGGACTATTGTGGTGTAGTACTGATTTTCTAATTCCAAATTTTGATGGACAACAACTAATCATCAGAAATGTAATACATTTACAATAGCTTCTCCACAGTTTCCTGTTCTTAGCTGAAAGGAGAGGCACCCGGTGTGGTCTTCTGCTGCTGTAGCCCATCTGCCTCAAAGTTGGACGTACTGTGCGTTCAGAGATGCTCTTCTGCCTACCTTGGTTGTAACGGGTGGCGATTTGAGTCACTGTTGCCTTTCTATCAGCTCAAACCAGTCTGCCCATTCTCCTCTGACCTCTGGCATCAACAAGGCATTTCCGCCCACAGAACTGCCGCTCACTGGATATTTTTTCTTTTTCGGACCATTCTCTGTAAACCCTAGAGATGGTTGTGCGTGAAAATCCCAGTAGATCAGCAGTTTGTGAAATACTCAGAGCAGCCCTTCTGGCACCTACAACCATGCCACGTTCAAAGGCCTCAAATCACCTTTCTTCCCCATACTAATGCTCGGTTTGAACTGCAGGAGATTGTCTTGACCATGTCTACATGCCTAAATGCACTGAGTTGCCGCCATGTGATTGGCTGATTATAAATTAAGTGTTAACGAGCAGTTGGACAGGTGTACCTAATAAAGTGGCCGGTGAGTGTATGTATTAGAAGTTCCATCTAAACCTTGGTGCCTAAGGGAGGTCTTAGAACTTTCCTTCCAACCTTCCATGGGGTCAGTAGCTTGGAGTTAGGTCTTTACCTACAACCTTCTCAGCAAATATTCACCCACCAACATAATAAAATACACCATGTAAAAATCACATTGTCTCAAAGATGAAGAGTTTTGTGTTTTTGTTTTCTTTGCACATTAGGTTTTTCTTATTCTTTTTTTCTTGACTATTTGTGGCTCAGTATTGGTCTACGAAGTTGGATCTGGGCATGGGCATCTGGAAAATAAGGAAAACATATGATAATGTTCATACCAATATAATCTCCTGCCATGTTCAATGTGCAATTTAAGCATTTTTAAGAGGTTTTCCCAGAAATTCAAGTTAGGCAAATCCACGGGATAGGGCCTAACTTGCTGATCCATGGGGGTTTCAGTGTTAAGACCCCCTCAGATCTCGAGAACGAGGTGTCCGACCAACCCCTCGGCGCTCCATGCCATGCATGACCGTGCTGCTCCATTAATCTCTATGGAGCTGACGGAAATTGGCAAGCACCGCGCTCACCGTTCGTTCTCGTGATCTGCGGGGGTCTTAACACTGAAACCCGCACTGATCAGCAAATTAGGCCCCATCCCGTGGATAGGGCCTAACTTGACTTTCTGGGAAAACCCCTTTAAAGGGAACCCATCACCACATTTGTCACAAATTTTCAACTTTATAATTTTACCTGATATCTAAGCATGGCTACAGGGAGTCGAGGTGGGTGTGGCCTTCTCGGGCTGAATCCAGCAGCTCCATCCTAAATCTGTATGCAGCTGTAATGTCATGTGACCAGGGTGACATCATCGCAGGTCCTATAGCTTTTGTAGCATAAAAAAACTGTACACCAAGCATATATCTCATGAAATCACAGCAGCGTGTATGGAGAAGAGTAGAAGTCGATGGAGGCTGCTGTGATAGTTTTATGTGGTCAGATATATACATGGGGTACAGTTTGCTAGTGTTAAGTAGCTTAAAGAACTGTGATGATGTCACCTGGCTACTTGGCATTAGTCCACACCCCCTTGACTCACTCCAAAGATGAATAGATACCAGGCAAGATTATAACTCTGATTTTATGGGGAGATAAGGGAAACTATTTTTAGCTATAAATAGGGTGTCAGATAGTTACTAGCGCTCTATAGGAACCTGCCTCTAGCTGTATTTGTGAAAAACGTGGTGACAGGTTCCCTTTAACTTTGTCTTATATTAATTATTATTATGGTTTATTATGGTTGAAACCTAAGGGGCTAGTTTTAGGACAGACAATCTTGGGGGAACCTGGCACATACAATATATGGTACGTGGACAGCTTGAATCTTCTAAAGTAAAATGCTGAAGGCTAGTTGCCATCTGCTCTAGTTTATAGAGAAAGCCCAAGCGATGGAAGGGAGACCAACCTCAGGGTCAGGTCCTACAAGGTCCATCAAACAAGGTTTGCCCCTTCCATCTCTAATGAAAGCTGTAATGCCGGCTTTTGCAGCTCTTCTTAGTAGTGGCTTTGTGGTCAGGCTTATAGAGTGTGCCAGGAACCAGGTCACCTTCCCAAATGTGACATGTATATATCTAAGCTTAAAAAATTTAAAATCGGGGGACCAGCTGCCACAAGTTGCAAGGGTGTGGCCCAGTGATCCCATTGCCTGTATTACATAATTTCTCCTCTGGGGGCGCTGCAGGACTACAGCTCATTTCTGAAGGTTACACTAGGTCTTGATGGTCTTGATGACCATTTTACCATCTGTGGACCCTCCTTACCCCAGATTCATAATATTACAATATGTGCTTCACGTAGCAAATCCTAAAACCTACCTTTTGCGTATTCAAATTTCCCAAGGATATCCGGAAGTTTTCCCTGCCAGTTGTGGCCATCGGAGACCCATTAGACGGATTTCCTGATGCTGCATTGTTATTAGACCACGTCTCCACGAAGCTTGGGTTGACAAATACGGGTTCTTCAGCGGTGTAATCCCACTCCTCGTCTACAGAACTTCTCTCAGAACCAATTAACCTTTAGGAAAAATTATTAAGGAATTTTATAAGTTATGGAGAAAGTTTTTCCCCAATTTTTGAGCAATTAAACAGCAACTGTACATCTTATTTTTATTTATGTAAAGTTATTTTGGGGGAATATTGAAGAACACAATCCATCATTCCATCCAGAGTGAAACCCTGCTCAACTGTCCGTGATGATGTCACATGGCCAGGGATTGGTTGAGGAACATCTCACTAGTGGTGTGGCAGGAGCAGAGGCATCTGGGAGTACACGGTTGCAGCAGGAGCCTCCTACTCCCTCAATACGGTATTTTTATTGTACTGAAGTGGAAAACCCCTTTTTTTATATATGACTTCTTTACAGGAAGTCTTGTGTCTCCTGCACACAATAGTTTTTTTTTTTTAGGCCACCAAAAAAAGCGGCTGTTAGACGTTTTTTGCACTGCGTGTCAACAGTATTTTCTCTGTGTCTCCGCCGTGTGGCCACTAAGTAAGCATGTAAGCAGTAAGTACAGTATTTTTCGGACTATAAGGCGCACCAACAATAAATGCCTGCTAAAAAGTCTAGGTTCATATATAAGGCGCACCGGATTATAAGGCGCACCTGATTATAAGGGCGAATGACCAGCAGGTGGCAGACCTGTGCACAGTACAAGGCAGCTGTTGTCTGTAAGTAAGGTTCATATATAAGGCGCACCGGAGTATAAGGCGCACCTGACTATAATGATGAATGACCAGCAGGTGGCACACCTGTGCACAGTACAAGGCAGCTGTTGTCTGTAAGTAAGGTTCATATATAAGGCGCACCGGAGTATAAGGCGCACCTGATTATAATGATGAATGACCAGCAGGTGGCACACCTGTGCACAGTACAAGACAGCTGTTGTCTGTAAGTAAGGTTCATATATAAGGCGCACCGGAGTATAAGGCGCACCTGATTATAATGATGAATGACCAGCAGGTGGCAGACCTGTGCACAGTACAAGGCAGCTGTTTTTCTGTAAGTGCGGTTCATATATAAGGCGCACTGGACTATAAGGCGCACCTTTGATTTCTGAGAAAAATCAAAGAATTTTTTGTGCGCCTTATAGTCCGAAAAATACGGTAAGCATTAATTCTTTGTGACATCTTTTTTGCGGACCTTAATTAAATATTTTGCTACTACGTGTCCACAGTTCCTTAGAGCCTTTGTGTCTCCATAGTAACAGACTACAAACAAACCTTGTGCAGTCTGGTTCCCCAGTCATTACTTACTGTACATCATTCAGTAGAATAGGAGGTAGATTGAGATAGTGGAGAAGAAGTTTATCTGTAACTATGATGGTTTAGCTCATACAACTTCTGTGTGGACCAATGAGTCTTCATGGTTACAGACGTCCAATTAGACAACAGAAATGTTATCTAGTAGTTTTGGTATTTGTTACTCTCCCCCAAACTTAAGTAAAGTTATAAGACATAATTGAGGGGCTGCTGACCCCAGAATAGGGATATGCATATAGTTTTTTTTGCATTGGGGCTGTATACACAAAACATAGGGTTTTTTCCTTAATTTTAAACATAATATTACGCAAAATAGGTTAAAAAAATTCACACAAAACTTAGATCTTAGTATTCCCAAAAATATCTAAATAATGCACAAAAATGATAAAAAATAACCACTTACTTCTGGTTGTCCCTATGTTTCCGATACAAAAGAATAGCCAGAACTATAATAATTATGAGAAAAACGGCAACACCGGCAGCCACACCACCATAGACACCCGGCTTACTGACAGCCACCTGGCACTGGGCTCCTGAGTACCAGAACTGGTTTGAAGCATCACAGCTATCAAAAACAAAAACAAACAAGGGATTAAGTTTCGGAACCTAAATTAAAGGGGTAGTTTTATTTGGGCATTGACATTAAATTGAATTTATCTTCCATTTACAAAGATTTCCTCAATTAATTTTCTCTGACTTTTGTTTGTTAGAAATGAGACTGTTGTTCTTGGACACAACCACCTCTGCTGGAGTGATTGCACAAAGAAACTATTTTTTTTTACATTTAAGATGTCTGAGAGTTCTAGAAATGTTCTGTGGTAATGGACCCTGAATCCAGGTGGTCAGACAGGACTCAATATCACGTGGGTGCCCACTGCTGTCAGAGTGCAGGGTTGGTCATATCCAAGGACAGCTATCAGATTTCTAAGGAACAACATAACTACATTTATGGAAAATTGTCTTCGCACAAGTACATTTTTTTAATAACAACTAATTGAATAAATGTATGTAAATGGCAGATTAATTAAATTTATTGTGAATGCCCAGGTGTGAACACCCCTTTAAGTGCCAGGATATAAAACATAGTAGAAATAAGAAATAGAGAAAACAATTCCCTGTGGCGGGGAGGAGGGGAAAAAAATCTAAAATTCATAAAACATGAATGGCTCCAGAGTATTGTGTTAAATGGGTTAACTCTCGGCTGACTTGTAGTTGGCTTGGACCTTTGTGGTCCACCCAGTCTTATTTACTGAAATCTTTAGACAGTGTAAAGTTTTTAACATGTGGCTATAATACGTGTCCATCGGTATGTAGAGCTATATTTTGCAATACAAGAGGTTGTCTGGGACTTACTTTTGGTTGTCCCTAAGTATTCCGATACAGGAGTAATAATAATGAGAAGAACAGCAACCCCTGCAGCCACACCACCAAAGACACCCGACTTACTGACAGCCAGGATGGAGCTGCTGGCCTGGGGTCAAAGTTGACCTCTGTACATCAAGAGAGGCGAGAAGGGGAGTATCAGTTCTTTATTATTTTAATACCACCAGAGGCTTTTAATAAAAAATTAACAAACCTGGACACCACCTTTAAGCTTTTTAGGTGTTGTGCCTATGGCAACTAGTTTTATATAGTAGGTGACATCCTGAGGACCAGGAAGCAATCTTTTTTTTGTTTCAAGACTTTTATCTAATATATAAAGCTGAGTGTATGTATGTATATGTGTATGTATGTGTATGTGTGTATGTATGTGTATGTGTGTATGTATGTATGTGTATGTGTGTATGTATGTATGTGTGTATGTTTGTATGTGTATGTGTGTATGTTTGTATGTGTATGTGTGTATGTATGTATGTATGTGTGTATGTATGTATGTATGTGTTTATGTATGTATGTGTATGTGTGTTTGTATGTGTGTGTATGTATGTATGTATATATGTGTGTATGTATGTATGTATGTATGTATGTGTATGTATGTATGTGTGTATGTATGTGTGTATGTATGTGTGTATGTATGTAATTATGTGTGTATGTATGTATGTTTATATGTATGTATGTGTGTATGTCTGCTAAAGGAATCTGTACCAACGCGTTTACAGTCACCAAGGTTTCCACAGCCGCTCTCTGCAACCCAGGGAACGTCATAGACTTTATAGATGTTCCATGTCATAGACAACATAGACATAAAATTTCCAACCCGCGCTATTCAAAATCCACTTATTACCCACCATATATAGAAGCCATTATCTGCTGCTGCTGCTTTGGCAGTTGGAAGCTGAGCCGTGATTGGTTGCTATTTTGCCACAGGTCATTAATATGAGCTCTGAGCTGTGATTGGTTACTATAGGCTATGAGTAGAAGACAACTTAGGTGTGAGGTAAGATGGAGAGAGACAGAAAGACAGGATAGGCAAGATAGATGCATATATAGATAAATTATATTTTTTGTTTGTTGATGACATGACAAATGGTAGTTACAGCCTTAAAAATGACTGATTTAGGTTATAGGGTTTTAAAGGTTTTAGGGTATCATCACTAAAACATACATGAAATAAGTGTGAGAAAGGAATACAAAATTTCTAAACTATAGACAGTGTAACAAAGGGGAACAGAAAAAAAGTAACCAAGATGGGACTTACAAGCAGCTGGGGCCCTTCACTGACACCAGACATTGTCCATGATTACAGTCCATGGAATTTGGACTATTCCTGCTACATCTGGACACACATAGGAACTGCTTGGCGGAAGTAATAATCCCGGAGAAATACTGCTGGAACTGTACAGGGATTGTGTGTGTGTCCAGTCCGAGACAACTAGAAAGAGACACAGTATTTCTATTCCGGACATAGGGCAGTATTATAGTAGATTTATTCCTGTATCATAGGGGGCAGTATTATAGTAGTTATATTCTTGTACATGAGGAGGCAGTATTAATAGTAGTTATATTCTTGTACATAGGGGCAGTATTATAGTAGTTATATTCTTGTACCATAGATGCAGTATTATAGTAGTTATATTCTTGTAAATAGGGGCAGTATTATAGTAGTTATAGCTTCTTGTACATAGGGGGGCAGTATTATAGTAGTGATATTCTTGTACATAGGGGGCAGTATTATAGTTAGTTTATCCTGTACATAGGGGGCAGTATTATGAGTAGTTATATTCTGTGACATAGGGGCCGTATTCTAGTAGTTATATTCTTGTACATAGGGAGCAGTATTATAGTAGTTTATATCTTGTACATAGGGGGCAGTATTATAGTAGTTTATATTCTTGTACATAGGGGGCAGTATTATAGTAGTTATATTCTTGTACATAGGGCAGTATTATCGTAGTTATATCTTGTACAATCACAGTATTATAGTAGTTTATTCCTGTACATATGGCAGTATTATGTAGTTTATTTCCTGTACTAGGGATATGAGTGTTATATCTTTACATAGGGGCAGTATTATAGTAGTTATATGTCTGTACATAGGGGGAGTATTATGTCGTTATATTCTTGTACATAGGGGGCATATTATAGTAGTTTATTCTTGTCATAGGGGGCAGTAGTTATAGGAGTTATATTCTTGTAACAGAGGGGGATATTAGGTTTATTCTTGTAGCATAGGGGCAGTATTATAGTAGTTATATCCTTGTACATAGGGGCAGTATTATATATTTTTATATTCTTGTACATAGGGGCAGTTTATAGTAGTTATAGTCTGTACATCGGGGCAGTATTATAGTAATTTATCCTGACATAGGGGGCATATTATAGTAGTTATATTCCTTGTGCATAGGGCAGTATTATAGTAGTTATATTCTTGTACATAGGGGCAGTATTATTTAATTCTTGTACATAGTGGGTCAGTCTTATTGTAGTTTAGTTTCCTGTACATAGGGGGCAGTTTTATTGTATTTAATTCTATACAGCGAGCGCAGTATTATAGTAGTGAATTCTTTATCATAGG
>CM033644.1:856812-890278 GCA_019512145.1 Engystomops pustulosus | reverse complement strand
AGTATTATAGACGTTATATTCCTGTACATAGGGGGCAGTATGAAGTAGTTATAGTCTCACCTGGTACATATGAGGGCATATTTATTAGTACAGGCAGTCCCCGGGTTAAGTACAAGCTGGGTTCTATAGGTTTGTTCGTAAGTTGAGTTTGTATGTACGGTCGGGGAACTGTATATTTTATCATTGTAACCCCAGCCAAAATTTTTTGATCTCTGTGGCAACTGGATGTTCAAATGTTGGGATTGTCATAAAAAACCAGGATTAACAATAAGCTTAAATGGCAAGACCACCTTTGATTTGATAACTGTGTAAGCTAGATCATGGCAACCGCACTTGAGGAAATTAAAGTACAGTTAACAGGATCCAATATCAAGAGGTTGTTTGCTGAAACTAGGGGTTGTCTGTAAGTCGGATGTTCCTAAGTAGGGGAAACGAATTGTAAGGTATATCTTGGAACATAGGGGGCAGTAGTATTATAGTAGTGTACTCTGTTCTTGTAAAGAGGTGGCGACAAGCTGGGAGAGGAGTTATTATTAGTGTGTAAATTAGGGGGAAGGGCTCTAGTAGT
Source organism: Engystomops pustulosus (assembly GCA_019512145.1). NCBI lineage: Eukaryota > Metazoa > Chordata > Amphibia > Anura > Leptodactylidae > Engystomops > Engystomops pustulosus. Next base: position 889,710 of record CM033644.1, on the reverse strand, counting down.
ATTATTCTTGTACATAGAGGGAAGTATTATAGGAGTTATATATCTGTACATAGGGGGAGATCTTATAGTAGTTATATTCTTGTACATAGGGGACAGGTAGTAGAGGTAGTTATATTCTTGTACATAGGGGCAGTATTAGTAGTAGTGATATTCTTAACATAGGATGCAGTATTATATAAGTATATATTCCTGTACATAGGGGCAGTATATAGTAGTTATATTCTTGTACATAGGGGACAGTATTAGAGTTGAATATTCTTGTACATAGGCGAGCAGTATTAAGTAGTTAATCCTGTCACATAGGGGGCACGTATTTGAGTAGGTTTATATTCTGTGTACAGTAGGGGGGATTTGTATATATCTGTATAGGGAGATATATTTATATCTTGTACATAGGGGGAGTATATAGTAGTTTATTCCTTGTACATAGGAGGCGTCATTATAGTAGTGATATATTCTGTACAGGGTTGCAAGTATTATAGTAGTTATATGGCTTGTACATAGGGGGCACAGTTGTATAGTAGTTATAGGTTCTGTACATAGGGGACTTAATTATAGTAGTTAATCTTCTTACATAGGGGCAGATAGAGGTAAGTATCTATAGGCAAGGGAGAGATTATCGTATTAATTCTGAGGCATAGCAGGGGCATATATAGTAGTTATATCGATGGTAACAGTATGGGGGGAAGTATTATGTATTGAGTATTTGACTTGGTACATAGGGGTCATATATAGTAGTTATATTTGTACATAGGGGGCGAGTATATAGTAGTTTTATTCTTGTACATAGGGTGACTAGATTAGATAGTGTAGTGATATATCTGTAACATAGGGGCAGTATTATAGTAGTTATATTCGTTGTACAGTAGGGGCGTTTAGTATTATGTATGCAGTCTAGTAGTTACTTTTGATACATAGGGGCAGTATATAGTAGTTATATTCCTGTACATAGGGGGCATTTAGTATTATACTGCATGGCAGTTAGTCGTTAATTCTTAAGAGTGGCGTGATTAGTATCTTACATAGGAGGGCAATCATTATGTAGTTAGTATTCCTGTACATAGGGTGGCAGTATTATTATCTATACACAGTATTATAGTAGTGATTTCTGTACATTTAATTAGCTTATCATCTTGCTAGGGCAGTATTGTATTTGTTTTTATAATCTTGCTGGGCTTTATGATTTATATTCCTGTACATAGGGGGTTGTATTTATAGCAGTTATATTCTTTGTACACGAGCGGTGGACAGTATCGTATAGTAGATACGATGATGTAAAGAGGGAGTGGAAGATTATAGTGGTTATATTCTTGTACATAAGGGTAAGTATTATAGGAGTTATATCCTGTTACATAGGGGGCAGTATTATAGTAGGTTATATTCCTGTACATAGGGGGCAGTATTATAGTAGTTATATTTATGTACCATAGGGGGAAGCCTTGGAGCGAGAGGAGGTAGTATGAATTTGGAGGGAAAGAAGGCGGGGATTCAAGGTAGCTACCGAGTAGGATAATGAAGAGGAAAGCAGGAGTCCGGTGGTTATTATGAAGTTATATTCTGATACACATAGGAGGCAGTATTATAGATAGTTATATTCTTGTACAACGGGGCAGTATTATAGTGTTATATTCCTGACATAGGGGGAGTATTAGAGTAGTTATATTCTTGTACACAGGGGGCAGTATGATAGTAGTTATATTCCTATACATAGGGGGCAGTATTTTATAGTAGTTATATATTCTTGTAATAGGGGGGCGGCAGTATTATAGTAGTTAATTCTTGTAAATAGGTGTAGTATATCAGTAGTTATATTCTGTACAATAGGAGGCAGTATTTATAGTAGTTATATTCTGTACATAGGGGTAGTATTATAGTAGTTATATTCTGAATCGGGGCAGTATTAGAGTAAGTTAATTTCTTGTACATAAGGGGGCAGTATTTAGTAGATATCCCGTACATAGGGGGCAGTATTATAGTAGTTCTATTAATGTACATAGGGCAGTATTCTAGTAGTTATAGGAGCCACTGGGAAAGAGGTGCTCTGGAAGGTATGAGACGGAGGGATAGAGGGGGACATTGTTGCTTAGGGGGCAAAGGAGTGAGAGAGAGGCGATTGAGGAGCCGGGACAAAGACGGCGAAGATACGGATGAGTAGTGACAGGAGTGGTAAAGCAGGCGGAAAGTACGAGAGAGGACGGTAGCATGCGACACCTGCGGACATACGGGGGATAGTAGTATAGTAGTTATATTAGTGTACATAGGTTGACAGTAGAGAGGCAGTTATATTATAATAAATATGGGGGCATTAGCAGATTAGTAGTTGATTTTTTATTCCAGGGGGAAGTATTATAGTAGTTATATTCTTGTACATAGGAGGCAGGTATTAAGGAGTTATTATTTCAGGGACATAGGGGGCAGTTAATTATTGTAGTATCTTCTGGTACATAGGGGGCAGATTATAGTGGTATATTCCTTGTACTAGGGGGTTGTATTATAGCAGTTATATTTATGTACAAACAGTAGGGGGCAGTATTATAGTAGTTATATTCTTGTACATAGGGGGCAGTATTATAGTAGTTATATTCCTGTACATAGGGGGCAGTATTATAGTAGTTATATTCTTGTACATAGGGGCAGTATTATAGTAGTTATATTCTTGTACATAGGGGGCAGTATTATAATAGTTATATTCTTGTACATAGGGGGGCAGTATTATAGTAGTTATATTCTTGTACATAGGGGCAGTATTATAGTAGTTATATTCTTGTACATGAGGAGGCAGAATAGCAGTATTATCTTTATAGGCGAATATAGTATATATTCTTTGTACCAATGAGCGTATAGTAGTTACCTTTACATGGCAGTATTATAGTAGTTAGTATTCTTGTACATAGGGAGTATTATAGTAGTATATTCTGTACAGGAGGCAGTATTATAGTAGTATTTCATGTACATAGGGGAGTATTAGTAGTTATATCTTGTACATAGGGGGCAGTATATAGTAGTTATATTCTTGTACATAGGGGGCAGTATTATAGTAGTTTATTCCCTGTACATAGGGGGCAGTATTATTTAGTTATATTCCTGTACATAGGGTGCAGGTATTATAGTAGTTATATTCGTGTACATAGGGGGCAGTATATAGTAGTATAGTCTTGTACATGGGGCAGTATTATAGTAGTATATTCTGTACATAGGGGGCAGTATATAAGTAGTTATATTCTTGTACATAGGGGCAGTATTATAGTACGTTATATTCTGTACATAGGGGGCGTATTTATAGTAGTATTCGTTAGTGGCTAGTTAGTATAGTTTAAATAGGGGGCAGTATTAAGTAGTTATATATCTTGTCATAGCGGGCGTTAATAGCGATCATATTTAGTATTATATTCTTGTACATAGGGGCAGTTTATAGTAGTATATTCCTGTACATAGGGGGCAGTATTATAGTAGTTATATTCTTGTACATAGGGGGCAGTATTATAGTAGTGATTATGTAATAGGGGTATAGGAAGTTATTATGGCATGGGGCAGTATTATAGTAGTATATTCTTGTACATAGGGGCATATTATGAGTTAATTTGTACATAGGGGCATTTATAGTAGTAATATTCCTGACATAGGGGGGCAGGTATTATAGTAGTTATATTCTTGTAATAGTGGGCAGTATTATAGTAGTTATATTATTGTAAATAGGGGGCAGTATTATAGTAGTTATATTCTGTACATAGGGAGGAAGCTATGACGGAGTAGTAGATAGTCCTGTAAATAGGGAGGGGTATTTATAGTAGTTATATCTTGTACATAGGGGCAGTATATAGGTTGTTATATTTCCTGGCATAGGGGGCATGATTATAGTGTATATTCCTGTACATAGGGGGAGTATTAGAGTTAGGTATTCTTGTACATAGGGGCGGCAGTATTATAGTAGTATATTCTTGATACCATAGGGGAGTATATAGAGATGTTATATTCTGTAATATAGGGGGAAGTATTATAGTAGTTATATTCTTGCCATAGGGGCAGTATTATAGTAGTTATATACCTGTACATAGGGAGCAGTATTATAGTAGTTATATTCTTGTACATAGGGGGCAGTATTATAGTAGTTATATTCCTGTACATATGGGGCAGTATTATAGCAGTTATATTCCTGTACATAGGGGGCAGTATTATAGTAGTTATATTCCTGTACATAGGGGGCAGTATTATAGTAGTTATATTCTTGTGCATAGGGGGTTGTATTATAGTAGTTATATTCTTGTGCATAGTTTAGTTTGTTCCTTTAGTTTGGGCGCTATATTCAGCATCTATACTGTAGAGACTGTGCAATTTCTATTTTAACTTAAATATATTGGGGCACATTTGCTAAGGTCTTTCTGCTGCACTTTTGTGGGACTGTGCACGTTCTTCTAGGCTAAACTGACTTGCACGTGTATTTAAGAAGTGTCTGTCCGCTATTGTGTCGCATGTGACCCTTTTGCCTCCATGTGACACAAGTTATGGGGCTGGCATCAGTTGGTCTGACTGATTTAACATGCAAAGGTTGTCGTATGCCCTATGTTATAGGTGCACCACACAAAAGTTGGTGAACTTTGTCGGACCTGAGCGGGGACGCGACGAATTTATGATTTCTGGTGCACGATCTTAGTCAATCGCAGCACCCAGCATTTTAAACGGAAATAACACTTAGTGCATTTTCCAAATTTCTAAGTAAATGTGCCCCATCGTCCTGGACTGAATTGTCCTGGATTGCATGGATGTGATGACGCGTTCCAGAACCATTTTCTAATAATGAGCCAGGACTGGACCTCCAGCCTCACATTGTAGTGCACTGTTTCTGGTGCAGTGATAAGTTGCTATTAATCTGAACCTTCTGTCTTGGCACCTTCAAGAATCAATTCTCAGTTTGTACACATTCAACAAACATGTTTGTTTCACATGCAAAGACTGAGAAATCCATTAACGCGCATACACAAAATTAACCCTTTTCTACGACTTTATTCCCCTATCGATGAGATTTCCCATCCCTTGCGCTGTCTTAATGGTGGCACTGGTGGAAGATCAGTCCTTGTACTGGAGGGTTAACGGAGAAGAACAAAAATCCTTCACTTTCCTGGAAGCTGGCTCAGCAAATGGAGACAATTAGGGAGTTAGACCTTTCCACGGAGGAGAAACGGAGAGCTGAAACTTCTAAGATTCCCTCATCTGGTATAAGCCGGTTAGTGGAATGGACGTCAGATCTGACACATTGGGTCAGACAGTCGGTCCCGCTGGGGAGTCAGTGAATGTTGGAATCTGCCATCCTGGGCTTTCTCTCTCCCTGGTTCTCTTCTCCCTGCATCATGTTCTCGTCATTACGCTGTCTGTGCAGTGACAAAGAACAAAATAAACTGGTAATTATCTTGCATCGGGATCCCAGGATGATTGCAGCCCTAAAACGCTTGGTCAGGACCCTGCCTACCACTTTCACACCGCGGCGGAGAAGCAGTCTGTGAGCAAGCTCTGCTGGTAATTAAGTGTGTAGACAAAGCCCGGACAAGCACCGGTAATATCCGGGCACAGACTACTATTAATCTACAGATACTCCAGAGAGGAGACAAGCATGCAGGGTCTGCAGTACAGAGGTGCTGGGGAAGCGGGATATGGACTGAAGCAATAAATGACACTGAAGAGTTTTACTAGCAGTGTTATAGGAACCACAGAGGGAATAGATGAACCATCTCCTGTGTATTCCATACAAGCTCATACATTCACAAAACACACAAATATAAGCATGCTCCATATGTACAATGCTTACAAAACTTTTATAATACTGCCCATGTAACCAAGAATATACTACTATAATACTGCCCCCCTATGTACGGAACTATAACTACTTAATTACCCCTGCCCTATGTACAGAGATATACTACTATAATACTGCCCTAAATTGTACAGAATAACCTAACTACTAATAATCCTGCCCTATGGCAGAATATCAACTACTATAATTACTCCCCCCTATTACCGGAAGAATATAACTCCTATACTACTGTCCCCCTATGTCAAGATAACTAAGCAACTGTAAAAAAATAACTGCCCCATGTAAATATCTACTAATATCTTTTGCACGCCCCTCTTACTGTACAAGAATCCAACTGCTATAATACTCTCCCCTATGTACAGGAATAGTAACTGACTATCAATAATGCCTCCGCCATATACGACTATACTCCAGACAATATAACTACTATAAATACGACCACTATCAACTATTACCCGTCATCTCTATGTACAGGCATATAACTACTATAATACTGCCCCCTATTACATAAATATAACTACTATAATGACTGCCCACTATTACAGGAATATAACTACTATAATACCGCCCCCTAATCTCAGAATATACTACATAATACTGCACCCCTATGTCAAGAATTAACCTATAATACTGCCCCCTATGTACAAGAATATACTACTATAATACTGCCCCCTGTCCAACATACTTCTCAGAATAAATATCATATCTATATATAATCTGCCCCCTATTATATCTATAATACTTCCCCAGTACAGAATAACTACTATATGAGTGCCCCTATGTTACAGAATAAAGCTACTATAATAAGGTCCTCCCCGCTATGTAAAGATATATAACTACTTAATACTCTATTTACTAACTCACTACTTCATGGCTATCACATGAATGCTATAGAAACTCCTATGCAGATATAACTACTAAATGGCCCCCTTATGTACAAGAAACTAACTACTATGTACGCCCCCTATGTACAAGAATATACTACTATATACTGCCCCTCGATTACAAATACTGATACTACTATACATACTGCCCCCTATGTACATACGAATAATACTATATCTCCCTAACAGAATAATAAAACCCCCATTAGGTAACTACATAAGCCCATTTAACAGAATATAACTACTATATACGTGCCCCTATGTATACACTACTTTGGACATAATATACTACTATAATACTGCCTCCTGTACGGATATCTAAAATCTACACTATGCATCATAATATCTGCCGGCCCTATGTTACAGAATATAACTACGTATAATAACTCACCCCTATGTACAGGGAATATAACTACTATAATACTGCCCCTCGGTACAAGAATATACTACGATATGAATACTGTCCGCCCTATGTACAGGATATATAACTACGATAATACTGCCCCCTATGTACAATGAATATAGACTCCTATAATACACATGCTCCCTATGTACAAAGAATAGCTACTATAATACTGCCACCCACTATGTACAGAATACTAACTACTATATAGACTGCCCCTTGTACAAGAATAGAACTACTAGAATCCACTAAGCTTCTCTGTGCAGACCCTTGGTCCCCTTGAAAAATGCTCGAGTCTCCCATTGACTTCAATGTGGTTCGTTATTCGAGACGAGCACTCGAGCATCGGGAAAAGTTTGTCTCAAATAACGAGCACCCAAGCATTTTAGTGCTCGCTCATCTCTAGATGTAGTATTGTACTAGTTTTATTCTTGTACATAGGAGGGAGTATTATAGTAGTTATATTCTTGTATATGAGGCAGTATAGTAGCAGTTATATTCTTGTACATAGAAGCAGTATTATAGTAGTTATATTCTTGTACATAGGGGCATTATTATAGTAGTTATATTTTTCTATGTAGGGAGCAGTATTATAGTAGTTATATTTTTCTACATAGGGAGCAGTATTATAGTACCGTAGTTATATTCTTGTACATAATAGGTAGTTTTGTAATAGTTATATTCTTGTACATCGGAGGGAGTATTATAATAGTTATAGTCTTGTTCATTGGAGGTCATATAGTAGCAGTTATACTCTTGTACATCGGAGGGAGTGTTGTAATAGCTATATTCTTGTACATAGGTGGCAGTATTATAGTAGTTATATTCTTGTACATAGGGGGAAGTATTATAGTAATTATATTCCTGTACATAGGGGACAGTATTATAGAAGTAATATTCTTGTACATAGGAGGCGGTATTATAGTAGTTATATTCTTGTGGTATGGGGCACTATTGAAGTAGTTATATTCTTGTACATAGAATCAATATTATAGTAGTTATATTCTTGTACACAGGGGGCAGTATTATAGTAGTTATATTCTTGTACATAGGGGGCAGTATTATAGTAGTTATATTCTTGCACATATACAGCAGTGTTATAGAAATTTTTTTCTTATACAGTATGAGGGCCATGTATACAGGACTCTACTATAGCAGATGTATTATTGTCTGTAAATACAGTATTATTTTACCTATATTCTTATAGATGCAGAATAATGTTATAGTAGCTATACTTTTAAACATTCCAAACAACAGTGCAGTAGTGATAGTCTTGTATTTAAAGTCATTTGTATGGCTGTTATATTCTTAAACAGAAATTAGTATAATGATATAAAGGTAGCCGTATTATAGTAGTTATATTCTTGAACAAGTTATAGTATATGACAGTAGTTATTTTCTTGAGAGCAATAATGTAGTAGTGATGTAGTTAAATTATTGCACATAGAGTCCAGAATGCTGTATGATATAAAATACCAACAGTAACATAAGTAATACAGTAAAACCAAAAAAGTTATGTACAGTACACTTAAAAATAAAATTCACATTAGCTAGACAAGGACTGTCACTGGAGCTCCCACGATCCATGTCTCAGATCGCGGGCGCACCCGTGTCCTTCTGTGCCCTGCTCCAGCTGCAGCTCTGGACTCACCTGTCCCAGCTCCTGCTCCGCAGTGGACTGCCATGCATGGACTGCCGTACCCGCCTCCTAGGGCATGCGCGCTGGCTGTTGGAAATCTAAAGAGCCAGTGGACCACTGATTGGTGAGCTGGATGAACACCTTCTCCTTATAATCTGGCACCTCCCTTCCTGCCTTGTCGGATCTTTCTGTGCTATTGCCATGCGATATCCCTGAGTTTTCCTGCGTTCGTGTTCCCATGTTCCTGTTCCCACGTTCCTGTTTGTTCCTGCGTTCCTGCTCCTGTGTGTTCCAGTCCGTTCCTGTGTTCCCATTTCCCTTCTGCCTGGACCTCCCATTGCTGACCCCGGATTGGACTTGACCTTGCACCTCTGCCGCCTGCCCCAACCCTGTGCCTGAACCTGACCACGAGACTGTCTCCTGCAAAGGTACATAGACCTTGGCTGCCACCGCGGGCTAGTCTTCACTTACACAGCTGCAGATAGAAGTGGATATGTGTTTAAAATCCAAACTCATCCCCAGTACATAGGGCTTTTTAAGGATCGAAACAATAGAGATATACATTTTTATATATGTTATCCTATAGTCTGAAGTCTATAATATGGATTTGAAGTTTTTCTGTTTATGATGTGTGAGCAATATACTATAGTGGAAGTCTATTTAAAATTGCTTAGGGTGCGATAATTAGTTATATTGTAAATAGGGGGCAGTATCATAGTAATTATGAAAACAATAGCAAAAATATAGAAAAGCTCATCCATGGGTCGTATAGCTCAGGAACACCGTGCTACGATGGCAATAGCACAGCCCGGTCCCGAAGACAGTAAGTAAATGAAGGAAGAGGATCCATTGTCATCAGGCAAAGCAGGTAAAAATCCCCAACTTTTTGTATTAAAAGCCGTAATCCATGGAAAAGCAGGTAACACATTTTTTTCATTATTCATGCCTAAACTATATAAAGTTAAGCACCGGTATATGTGGAGAGGGAGGAAGTACATCAGAAGACAACTCCCTATCATCTTCAGACTACAAGCAATCACAAAAACACGTAACAGGTAAGTCAGCGAAATGGCACAAGAACAAAACCCATATAAATAACAATACTGTAAACAGGACTGAGAAGAATAATATGAATAACAACAAATCAATAAATATACATTAAATCTCTTTTTTGGTTAAGACCTAAAGGATGTCTTGTATCAAGAAATAGAATCCATTTAGCTTCCTTCATATAAGGGTTTTAACCATATCAACGCCCCGCTCATTGATGAACGCATGGTCAATGGCAATAGTTCTCATAGATGTCATATTGCCGTAGTCCAACACAGAAATGTTTTGATAAACCAGTAATGAGTGAGTGAGTTACGGTGAGTTGGTTCGAACGAAAAGAAATTGTTCAAACGAACGCATTGTACATAGGGGGCAGTATTATAGTAGTTATATACTTGTACATAGGGGGCAGTATTATAGTAGTTATATTCTTGTACATAGGGGGCAGTATTATAGTAGTTATATTCCTGTACATAGGGATAGTAGTTATATACTTGTACATAGGGGGCAGTATTATAGTAGTTATATTCTTGTACATAGGGGGCAGTATTATAGTAGTTATATTCCTGTACATAGGGGCGGTATTATAGTAGTTATATTCTTGTACATAGGGGGCAGTATTATAGTAGTTGTCCCCTCAGTGATAGTGATGATGAGGCCGCCCCTCCCTTTAAATGCATCTGAAAGCATATGGGTCTCCTCGTACATATCAATAGGGGGCAGTATTATAGTAGTTATATTCCTGTACATAGGGGGCAGTATTATAGCAGTTATATTGTTGTACATAGGGGCAGTATTATAGCAGTTATATACTTGTACAAAGGGGGCAGTATTATAGTAGTTATATTCTTGTACAAAGGGGGCAGTATTATAGTAGTTATATTCTTGTACAAAGGGGGCAGTATTATAGTAGTTATATTCTTGTACAAAGGGGGCAGTATTATAGTAGTTATATTCTTATACATAGGGGGCAGTATTATAGTAGTTATATTCTTGTACATAGTAGTTATATTCTTGTACATAGGGGGCAGTATTATAGTAGTTATATTCTTGTACATAGGGGGCAGTATTATAGTAGTTATATTCTTATACATAGGGGGCAGTATTATAGTAGTTATATTCTTGTACATAGGGGGCAGTATTATAGTAGTTATATTCTTGTACATAGGGGGCAGTATTATAGTAGTTATATTCTTGTACATAGGGGGCAGTACTATAGTAGTTATATTCTTGTACATAGGGAGCAGTATTATAGTAGATATATTCTTGTACATAGGAGGCAGTATTATAGTAGTTATATTCTTGTACATAGGGGACAGTATTATAGTAGTTATATACTTGTACTCAGGGAGCGGTATTATAGTAGTTATATTCTTGTACATAGGGGACAGTATTATAGTATGTCATGGGTGCTCGTGCACTGATGTCACTATGGCACTATATGTGTGATGTAGCCATGCTTGTATGTTGTGTATCGTAACTGTATGTATGTGTGTATGTACGTCCGCTGTGTACTGTATGGTGTCCCTATGTATGTAATTATGTGTGTCACTGATCGTATGTTTATATGTTCGTATGTGTGTATGTAGATCGGCTAAGACTCTGTACCAACGCGTTTACAGTCACCAAGGTTCCACAGCGCTCTCTGCAACCCACGGGCAAGTCAAGACTGCATAATGTTTCCATGTCATAGAAACATAGACATAAAATTTCCAACCCGCGCTATTCAAATCCCACCTTATTACCACCATAATAGAAGCCATTCTCTGTGCTCGTGCTTTGGAGTTGGAAGCTGCGCCGTGATTGGGTTGCATTGGCCACAGGTCATTAATATGAGCTCTGAGATAGTGATTGGTTACTATCGGCTATGAGTAGAAAGACAACTAGGTGTGAGGTAAGACGGGAGAGAGACCAGAAAGAAGGCTAGGCGAAGATAGTGCATTATATGAAAATTATAATTTTCTTTGTTTGTTGATTGACATGAAAATGGTAGTTACCACTTTAAAATGACTGGATTTTAGGTATAGGGTTTTAAAGGTTTAGGGTGAGGGTATATCACTAAACATACATGAAGTTTCAAATAGTGTGAGAAGGAATAAAAATTTCTAAACTATAGACAGATGTGTAACAAAGGGGAAACAGGAAAAAAAGTACCAAGATGGAGACTACAAGCCCCCCAGGGGGGCCCTCACTGACCCAGACCATTGTCATGATTACAGTCCATGGAATTTGGACTATTCCTGCTACATTGGACACACATAGGAAACTGCTTGGCGGAAGTAATATAGCCAGGAGAAATAATGCTGGCACTGTACAGGAGATTGTTCAAGGTCAGAGCACAACTAGAAAGACGAGGAGACAGTAGTTAATTCGTACATAGGGGGCCGTAGTATTATAGTAGTTATTTCTGTACATAGGGGGCAAGTACTATAGTAGTATTATTCTTGTACAATAGGAGGCAGTATTATAGTAGTTTATATTCTTGCGTACAATAGGGAGACCAGATAAATCTTACATATGAGTAATCAGTAGTTGAGATATTCTTGTACATAGGAGGCAGTATATAGAGTCTACTAATTTCAATAGGGGGCAGTTCATAGTAGTTATATTCTTTGTCATCAGGGAAGGCGATTATAGCTAGTGATACATTCTTGTAATAGGAGACCAGTATTAGTAGTTACAGTTATATTCTGTACAAGCTGGGCATATATTATAGTATTACTCTTGTTACATAGGCGGGGCACGTTTATAGTAGTGAATATCCTGTCATGAGGCGTATCTTTATCTAATATCGTACTAGGGATATTATAGTAGTTTTATTGTACATGGTGGGGCAGTATTAAGTAGTTATATTCCTGTTACTGACTAGTATAGTTGAAAGGGCACAGTATATAGTGAGTTATATTCTCTGACAATAGGGACAGTATTATAGGTAGTTATAGTCTGTGACATAGGCGGCAGTTATTATAGGTATTATACTCTATACATCGGGACAGTATTATAGTATGTATATTCTTGTATCATAGGGGGGCAAATTATAGCGTATTATTCTATACATATGGGGCAGTATTTAAGTAAGTTATTACTATTCTGTACATAGGGGGCTACGAATCCTGACATGAGTAATTATGTAGTTATATTCTTGTACATGGGGCACAGTATTTAGTAGTATGTTCTTGTTTACATAGGGGGGCAGTACTAGTAGTTATATTCTTGCTACATAGGGGCAGTTTTTAGTAGTTATAGTCGTGGTACATAGGGGCACTTGTAATAGTAGTAATATCTGGTACAAGGGGCAGTATACGTAGTTATATTCTGTAATAGGGGGCAGTATTATAATAGTTAATATTCTGTGATGCATGGGGGCAGTATTATGATAGTGTATCCTCCTGCCATATGTGGGCAGATATTATAGTAGTTAATTCTGCTACTAGTGGGCAAGTATTATGTTAGTTATATCCTGCTAGGGGCAATATAGAGTAATCTCATGAGGGGCAGTATTATGGTACGTTATTCTTATACACGGAGGCAGTATTTATCAGTATATTTCTTTTACATAGGGGACAGTATATATGTAGTACTATTCTTTGTAATAGAGGGCAGGACTTATCAGTAGTTATATTCTTGGTGCATAGGGGGGCCATTCTATGTGATATATACTGTACATAGGGGGCAGTATTACAGTAGTTATATTCCTGTACATGGGGGGCAGTATTATAGTAGTTATTTCTGTACATAGTGGGACGATGTAATGCAGTTATATTCTTGTACAAGGGACAGTATTATAGTAGTTAATTCTTAGTCATGGGGACACGATCAATATATGTCCTGGGACAGTATTAATAGTAGTTTTCTTCATAGGGCATTCTGATAGTATTACTTTCTACTAGGAGGGCAGTATGATAGTAGTTATATCTTGTACTAGGCTGGAGTATTATAGTAGGTGGCGTTATTATATTATAATTTATTTTTTTACTGTTTATTTTTATTTCTTCTTATTATTTATTTATTTTATTGTTTTTTTTTTATTAGTTTTTTTTATTTATTTTATTGGGCGTGGGGTTAGAATTTTATTGTTTTGAGGTTCCACCTAAGTGCGTTTTATCGGTGGACTCACGGGTGTGAAGAGGAGCGGGGAGCGGGTGGCAGTGCGTCTTAGCCGAGTTCGAGTTTGGTTTTTAATTTCCCCATTCTCTTTTTTGATGTTGAGTGCGCGCTAGGGTAGTCCCTTTTGATCACCTGGGGGGTGGTATCTTGGTGTTTGTGGGAGAGTCGGGTTTGTGAAGGTGCGCTTGAGGGTCGCATATGGGGCTTGTGGATGTGTGATGGGATACGGCGGCGTCTGATGTTGTTATGAGCGGGTTAGATTATTGTAGGTTCTTCTTTTGTTTATGCCTGTAGTTGGTTATAAGGTTATATGTGGAGGTGTTTTTATCAACCATTTTGTTTTTTTTTCGGATTTATCGTTGTTGAGCCGGGGTGTACGTGAGATCTCCCTTGGTTTTGTGAACGTATTTATGAGTTCCATCTCTTGACTTAGTGATTCGGTGATTGAGTGTGTGTTGATATATCTATTTCTATTGTGGTTGTTGGGGTATCAGGTGGTGGGTCATTTACGACTTTGGGATGATTAGTAGCTTTATGTTAGCTGTCTGTTTAGCCCCCCTACTGACGCCTCGCACGGATTGGGAGTTTATGATTTTGCCGAGGATATTTGTGCTTTTTCGTAGTTTGGTGGTTTATCTTTAAATTTTATCTTTTTTATATTTATAGCGGTTTTTTCTCTATTTCTTTAATTTTGTATTTTATTAGTTTATGTTTTGTTGTCGGTTGGTTTTTATATTTTTATATGAATGTTTTTTGTGTTATTCTTTTTTTATTAGTATGATTTGGGTTTTTATTTTTATATTATTTTTATTATATTTTTTTTTTTCTTGTACATAGGGGGACAGTATAGCAGTTATAGTTCTCTGTACATAGGGGCAGTATACTAGAGTAGTTAGTCTATTGGACTGAGGGGCATATTATCGCTACGTTGAGTATTCTTGTACCTAGGGGGCAGTTATAGAGTATATCTAATAGGGCTTAATAGTTATATTCTTTACCTCAGGGGGGGCAGTTCTAGAGTAGTCTGTTACCCTAGGAGAATAGTTATAATCTTGTACGATCGGGGGGCAGTAGTTATAAGTAGTTCTATCTTGATACATGAGGGCAGTGATATAGTAGTTATATTCGTACATTAGGGGGCGCGTATATGTAGTTATATGTAAGTTGGAAGGTCTTATATTATGTATATACTGAATAGGGGCGCAGTATTATGTAGTTTATTCTTGTACATAGGGGGGGCAATGTATTATATTCTTGTCCATGGACATGGAAGTATTTATCAGTTATATTTTTGTGCATAGGGGGATGCTACTATTATAGTAGTTTATATTATTTACAAGGGGAGCAGTATTATAGCAGTAATTGTCTGTTACATAGGGGGCAGAGTATTTAGTAGTATATTCTTGTACACAGGGGCCAGATTGATGAGACAGTTATTAATTTATTTGTAATAGGGGGCAGTAGTATAGAGTTACCTTCTTGTACATAGGGGCCAGTAGTTTTGTCAGTATATATCTTGATAGGATTAGTATATATTCTATTACAGTGGAGGGCCGCGTTAGAGTATATACGTAGGTATCATTAGGTTTTTAGCTCCCATCTTAGGTACTTGTACATAGGGTGGCGCAGTGTTATGAGTAATTCTGTACATACAGGGCGGGCCATAGTATATAGTAGTATATTCTTGACATAGGGGGCAGTCATATAATAAGTTATGGGGACCTGAGAAGAAAACCGAAAATATGTGGGCTCGCAGCAACACGCGCAATTCATACCTCACACCCAAAACAGAAAGAATAGTAACCATCACATCCAGAGTCACTTTCAGCACTAAGTACAACAATCAGCTTTCATAAATCACTGACATCATCAAAAAAAATCCTCATTCACTGGAACATGAGCCTACTTTGAGAAGTATTCTACAACATGGTGTCTCCTTTGTATCAAAAACTAGGCTCAAACTTTGGGCAACCTTCTATCCCCCAAATACTTTCGATCAGACAAACTCGCCCCACGGACATTGGCTGTCAAACGGAAAGGAGCTATTGCTGTGGGGGGCAGCCGATGGTAATGTATGCCAAAACACCTACAAACACTTCCTTTGTATGGTCTACGAGCAAGGCGAGATTACAACATACGGTCGCATATGAACATGTGCAATCCACTAATGTCATTTCATTCGTCATAAATTGTCCTTCACTCGGCTCTTACATACGTTAGGGCTGTACTGCCAGAGAAAACTAAAGATAGTATAAGTGAAATATTACAGGACGAACCCTCGTACAATGCAGAGTCACCCGAAACTTATCAGGTATCTCGAAACACTATAAGGAAGTCCATTCTGGATCTATGCATGGTATGCGTGTAACAGCCATAGAACAAGTCTCAAAACCGAAAAGAGGAGGTGATTGGAAAAAGGCGCTTTTCCTTAGGGAAGCATTCTGGATTCTGGATCTAGACACCCGTATCCCTAAAGGCTTGAACTCTAAACAGGATCTTATGTATTTTTATTAATGTACAGTTCACCTTTACATCTATACTGTCATATCTTCCTCTCTTTCCCTTTCTTTCCCCCCCTTTTTTCTTTTCCCTCCCTCTCTTTTGTTCTCCTCTTCTTTTTCCCCCCCCTTTCCCCTCCCCTTTCTTTCTTTCCCTTGCTTACCTTTCAGGTTATCCTATGGTTGTGCAGGGGGCGTTGCCAGTGACATCACCGGAAACCTGTTCCAGGTTCACCACATGGTGTTATTTAAACCTGCAACAGATTAC
This sequence comes from Engystomops pustulosus, assembly GCA_019512145.1. NCBI lineage: Eukaryota > Metazoa > Chordata > Amphibia > Anura > Leptodactylidae > Engystomops > Engystomops pustulosus. Next base: position 873,055 of record CM033644.1, on the reverse strand, counting down.
CTGAGCTAGGTATGAGTAAGGACTAGTTAGCTACGGTCCGAAACGCGTTACCGCAAGCTCTGTTCACATGTCACGCGTCTTGGTGTATCCATGATTGTCTCCCTTGCAATGTGCAAGCTTTTTTAAATGTTGAAATAAACCTTTTTGGATTTTTTATACTACTCACGGAGTCGCATACTTCCTAGTTGCTGGAGCCCACATATTTCGTTTTCTTCAGTTCCCCATTTCGCCCGAGTGGCGGTCCGAAGTCCGGATTGGATCTTGGCTCCCGTGCAACCTGTCGTTCCTTGGCCGTAGGAGAACTACCACAGGGGTGAGCGGATTTTCTCATATTTTTTCTTGTGCTATATGTGGACTTTCAGTCTCCGGACATTTGAATTTCCTTGCTCCCCCTACACCGCATAACTTGTTATCTATGGACATATAGTTGCTAATGACTTTTTATGTATCCCCGTATGCGTCTTTAGTTCTCTGGCCACTATACACACACAGGAAACTCTACATTTGAGTATACATAATTGTATACCGAACGACAGCTATCCTTTTACTCATCATGGATACACCGTCTTCCCAACCCCCCTCTACAATATATACATCTACATTGGATAACCCCGATCGCCGTCACAAGGCGCAAGAAATTTTTTCTCAAACCAACCGCAGCGACGATTCAGAATTACAATTCCGTACTCTGTCCAACAAATTGGAAAACCTCTTGATTAATCAAATGAAACTCTGGTGGGACTCCACCACTCTCCAAACATACTCAGAAAAACAGATGATTCCGAGAGGACTACGAATTAAAAAATTCCCTTCCACGGAACAGAGTAACACATTTGAATCCAAATGGAATGAAATATTATCAGAATGTTCTTTCAAACTTATGAGATTAATTATTCAGGACGAACAAGAACGACTATCATGTACTTGAAAATGAGATTACTTCCATACAGACTCAAATACAACAATTTGAATCCTGTAGCAATTATTCAGAGCTACAGAATAAAACGCAGGATCGCCTTGACTCGTTGGAAAATACTATTATGCAAACGAAGAAAGAGAAGTTTACAAGAGACCTAGACGACTATGCAACCAATCAGGTATACATCAAGTCGTCCCAGTCTAAACACAAACCTATTCTTCGAAAACGCAACAAACGCTATAAAACTAAGAGCAAGGTGACCTTTTCGTCGTCAGAATATGAGTCAGATGCGAATACTGACATCTCAGACAACGAAAACCATTCACTTCCCATGAATACTCAGGCAAAAAACTACAGGCCGGTGGCCAAACCAGCCACAAAAAATGCCGCAGAGGGGGAAGGAAGCACAAAAGACGACACAATCAAACGCATCTATACGACTCGTCAAACCAAGAAGTAATCGATAATATGCCAATACACTCCTCACAAAACGACTCGTCCATTACCAATACCAGTGTTGTTAACATGTCAGCCACCATTCTTTCACTAGACCAAATAAACATCCTGAAAAAGGGTTTGAGCTTTGCCCCAACCCACGACATGAATCTCTACGAAGTTATAAGGGATGTCAACAAATTTGTGAGACTATTAACAGTCAAAAAGCACTTTTTTGGGGAAATCGACAAGCAAGATTCCACTCCACACACCCCTCCTGCCATGATCAACAACATCGGTAAAGAACTTTTTGACCATGGACTCCCGTTTGAAGAACAGGTTCTTTTACTCAACTTAATATCAGATGAACCCTATCATACCTTGGACAATCCTTTTTCGGACACCTCCAAGATTTTGAACACAAGAAACCCCACCTTCTATCCTATTCATGCTAGATCCACTGAGATGGACATTTTCCAAGACCAGGTTGAGCGAGAGCTTAAGGCACTGCAGGACTCTTCCTCTTCATCAGCGAACGATACTAACCTGACCACAAGAGAACGTAAAGCCATCACCCAATTGCGGAACAATCCGCACATATATATAAGACCGTCAGACAAAGGAGGTTCCGTAGTGGTCCTCGATAAAGGTTTATACAAGAAAGAAATAGAAACAATGCTACATGACCCCAATGTATACGGCAGGCTTACTTCTGACCCTACACAACACATTATGTCTGAACTCAAACTGCTGTTACAAGAGGGTGTGCATTTGGGCATCCTCAACAGTCACGTGGCTCAATTTCTTCTTCCTTCCAATCCTGTCACTCCATCTTTCTATGCCTTGCCCAAGACACATAAAAATAAGTTTCCGTACATAGGGGGCAGTATTATAGTAGTTATATTCTTGTACATAGGAGCAGTATTATAGTAGTTATATTCCTGTACATAGGGGGCAGTATTATAGCAGTTATATTCTTGTACATAGGGGGCAGTATTATAGTAGTTATATTCTTGTACATAGGGGGCAGTATTATATATTATATATACACTTGTAAATTCGTGTGACTTACAGATCCCAGATCAATGATGAAGCAGTCCCCGCTATTGAAACTGGCCCAGTTTAGAGGGACCTCTGTAGCGCGCACCACTCTCCTTCCTTTGATATGGAATAGCCGCTGTGCGGTTATACTGGACAGAAAAGTAAGACTATAGTATTATAGTAGTTATATTCCTGTACATAGGGGGCAGTATTATAGTAGTTATATTCTTGTACATAGGGGGCAGTATTATATAGTTATATTCTTGTACATAGGGGGCAGTATTATATAGTTATATTCTTGTACATAGGGGGTAGTATTATGGTGGTTACATTCTCTTACATAGGGGGCAGTATTATAGTAGTTATATTCTTGTACATAGGGGGCAGTATTATAGTAGTTATATACCTGTACATAGGGGTCAGTATTATAGTAGTTATAGTCTTGTACATAGGGGGCAGTATTATAGTAGTTATATTCCTGTACATAGGGGGCAGTATTATAGTAGTTATATTCAGTTTGCTGCACAGTTCTCTTACCCATTTCAAGATATTCGTAGAAGAGTCCCAGTTGTCCAAAGATCTGCAGGTCATAGTCCTGCTCCCATCGGCTGTACAGGTTCTCTGGACTGTTTCGGGCTCTTCTACTTCTCCACCAGTTCCAGACAAAGCTGTACAATACAGAAATGTTAAGTGTAGAGAAAATTCCCTTAAAAAAAATAGAGACAAATAACAATATCCTCTCATATCTTTATACTGGGCATCTGCTAATCCAGATACATTGTAACATAGAATCTCAAAAAACTCTGCAAAGATTTTTGGACAAACAACTGATAATGAAGAATATACATTAGTTTAGCACCAATCACCAGACAACCAATGTTCCCGGATTTGAATGATTAGTCTAGGATCTGAGTCGTTCCCATTCTACCGAGCACAGTGCCCTACATTGTACAGTGGCCGTGCCTGGTACTGCCACACAGGACACATGATTGATCTACTTGACGTCAATGGACTGTTACAGAACGGGTGCTTAGTGGGACACTGTGGCTGCATTGGTTGTCCGGCCCCTTCCGATCTCATATTAACTCTATAAGAACCAGACCACTCATTTTTCGTGGGTGTCAGCAGTGGGTGTTTTCTACATAATGCAGCCAACACCAATCATGTATGAGGAGAGCTCAGCCCGTGATCCCTCTTCATACATCCTTAACGCCATTATGATGTCCATGTACGTTAAGGGGTTAATCACCTACCCTACAGATAGGAAACCAATATATACACAAATCCTGGACATCCAAAAAAATGTACTTACGGGACCAAGGCCTCCTGTATATTGCCCCAGATTTGCCAATATTTGACAGACCATACTGCTGCAGCCCTAATAGCACTACCAAGATAGAAACTAATATATAAGATGACTTTACAAATGGAAAATAGAAAGCGGAGTGGAAATGGAATCTGGCAATGTTCAAAGTTTTAATACGGAGCCCTATGGGTACTTTTTTTTTTTAAACTGTTTATTGAAAAATATATACAGTTGTACAGATTATTACAATGAGACCGTATAGATATCAACGTATTGTGTACATATATACAATCAAACATAGTATGCAGTTTACATAAAAGTAATTTATACAGTCACATCCTTGCACTGGTCTGCCGTGACTAATAGACCAGAAAACATGAATCTGTACCGAGCAATAGTTCTCAATAGTCTCAATAAAACATAACCAATAAATTAACCAAGTTAACCTAACATGCCTTCTGTGATTATTTCCTTTTTGTATGTATTGGTCTGGTGGATGCGAGTTTTCCCTTTGTATTTTGCCCAATATGCATTTAGTATATCCCTCCAGGTCTCATCAATATCCATTCTTGGATCATCCATTCTATCTCAGGTTTTGTCTCATTTCAGATACAGAGTAGGCTGTCAGAGAGGAGCCACACCAAGTACCCCAGACTTTATTAAATTTCTCCGGACGTCCCCTGTTTTTATATACTATTTTATTGTATGGAATAATTTGATTGACCAATTTCTTCCACTGCGAGCAAGAGGGGGGCATATCCCCCATCCAGCGTAATGCAATAGCTTTTCTAGCCATGAAACAGGTTTCCCTAATTACAATTTGCTCGTAGTGTGTCCATATTTCCTCATCTAGAATACCGAATAGGCATATTAATGGGGTGATTGGTAATGGTTTACATAGTACTTTAGAAAGAGTTTTAACAACTTCTGTCCAGAATGAGGAAACATAGCTACAAGTCCATATCATGTGCCAAAAGTTTGCTGGCGAAGTAGAGCATCTCAGGCAAGCCGGAGAGTTTAGCCTGCCCATTTTATATAAGCGAAGGGGCGTCAAATAGCTTTGGTGGACTATATATAATTGTGTTAGTTTGTTGTTTACCGAAGGAGATACATACAGGTGTGACTCCAGTATTTCTGACTCTATTTCCTCATTTATTTTCGGAATAAGTGCAGACCAGGAGGCTATAGCATTCAGGGGTGTTCGCCCTATGGGTACTTTTACTGTGAAAAAGCAGCAGCAGAGAACGGACGGCAGTATTATAGTAGTTATATTCTTGTACATAGGGGGCAGTATTATAATGGTTATTTTCTTTGTTACCTGCAATATCCAGTTGATCTTTGGTAACTGATCGGCTTGAATTGAAACACAGGATTCCTGCTAAAGAAAATTAAAAATGTTCACATTTAGCTTATAAATGTACAGTTTGAAGCTTCTGATCTCCTGTACATAGTCTATAACAGGGACTCCTTGTTATCCGGTGTCTTCTTATGTGGAAGAGAAGAACAAGTACCAATCTGCGGCTGCTACCCTATTTTTGCTTTGAATTTGGATATCATGTAGCTATATGTACTCATAGGACCTAATAACGATAAGTTTCTTATAGCTTTAGTCTTTGCTCTTAGAATTTGTGTTATATCTGATTGAGAATAAAAGGAACAAGGGGATGATACTAATGGACACTATTATATCTGATCTACCTGGTCCCCATAATCTCCTCAGATTATTTATTCTTAGATATCTCTTCTCATATATCTTTTTTGACTCCCAAATGTATCCAGCCCCTCATTATGTGGAGAGTTACACTAAATAACTTGGCGAGGAATAATAAGTTACTAACCAGGGCAGGTCCACATTTTGGGGCGATAGTTGGATTTAACAATCCTAAGGCTACATTCACACTGCCGTATGGGGGACATATATACGGCCGACTTATATACGGGCAATATACATCCTCCATAGACGGAAACGGGTGCACGGCGCCCAACAGGAGCGGTACGGTGCAGCAGACGGGCGAGGAATAATAAGTTACTAACCAGGGCAGGTCCACATTTTGGGGCGATAGTTGGATTTAACAATCCTAAGGCTTCATTCACACTGCCGTATGGGGGACGTATATACAGCCGACTTATATACGGGCAATATACATCCTCCATAGAGGGAAACGGGTGCACTGCGCCCAACAGGAGCGGTACGGTGCAGCAGACGTGCGACACCGTACTGCTCCGTTCCCCGTAGAAAGATAGGACATGTTCTATCTTTGTCCGTAGTATGGTGCTGTGAGCCATATGTTCCTACGGAGAGGGGCGGGGGTGAGCTGAGCTCACCTCCTCCTCCTCCTCTCCTCTCCCCGCGCTGCCGTTGCCCGTCGTGCTACGGTACGGCAGGCAACGGCCGTCTGAATGTAGCCTAAATCACCAATAAATCCAATTCAATCCTTGATTTATCTAAACCTTTCTCTCCAATAAATCTTAATCCTACTACACCCTATCAAATGTGACATATACCTGTGTGCGGGGCTCCAAATCTTACATAGTATCATAGTTTATACGGTCGAAAAAATACACAATGGGAGTCATTTATCTTTATTTTTCTTCCTGTTTTTTCTTTTTTTTTTGACAATTTTTGGCTCATTGCAATTTTTATGCCTTTTTGGGGACATTTGCAATTTGTCAGTCAGACACATTTATCTTCTATTCCATATGTGCTAAATGTCACAAATTACTTTTATAATTTTAAATTGTCTAAAATGTTTGACATTTTTTTGTGCAAAAAAACTCCAGACAAAACCATACTTAAGGAAATCTTAGAAAATGAAAAGAAGTGGCTTGAGACATTTGTGCAACGTTTTTGCGACATTTGTAACAAATGTCTCAAAAAGAGATGTGAAAATAATCCCCCATTTAACACAAGGAAAACGTGAGATAAATTACCAAAGTAGCAGATGGAAAAACTAGCCAAAACAAACAGAGATAAGAAAGATAAGTTCAACCAAGGAAGAGAAGGGATTGGATGAGGAAAGGATTTAGTTTAAATAATTCTTTTTAACATAACCATCAATGTTATTCAGGTGTAAGACCCTTCTTGAAGCTCTCTGCTGTCCCTGCTGTGTCCAGCGCCTCAGGCAGACTATTCCACTGATTGACAGTTCTCATAGTAAAAAAGCCCTGTCTCCTCCGGTGATTAAACCTTGTTTTCTCCAGACTGAGACAGTGCCCCCTTGTTTTTTGATTTAATTTAACCTGGAACAATTTACGACCGTATTTTTTGTATGGACCATTCATATATTTATATAAATTAATTGTGCCCCCTCTTAGTTGTTTCTTTCAATAAATCTAGTTGTTTTAATCTTTCCTCATAACTGAGACCCTCCATACCTCTTATCATTTTTGAGGCTCTACGTTGTCCCCTCTCCAGCCCCAGGGCTTCTTTTTTATGGGCCAGTGCCCAGAACTGGACGGCATATTCCAGGTGAGGCCGAACCAATGCCTTGTACAGTGGTAATATTACATCCCTATCTGATACATCTGACCCCTGATACATGACAATATCCTGCTGGCTTTAGAGGCAGCTGATTGACATTGCATGCTGTTAATCTCTTGCGTCAGGGAGAAATTTTATTCTCACTTTAAATAACACCTTATAATTTATGACCAATGACCATTCAGGGCTTGTTCTCATCGGACATATCACAAATATCCCACCAATTGTCTCTAAATCCATTGACTGAACCTCCTGTCACCTACCTTCAGATGTGGAGTACATGGTGCAGTTCTCGTTCTTTATCGCCTCATCAATACTTCTCACAGCGGCTGCGTGTTGTTCCTTGATGTTGTTAGAGTCTACGTTTAGGAGAACCTCATGGTCCACACGGATACTGCCCTGACTAGAGAGAAGAGGGTCAGTAATAATATATGAGTCCTGTATGTAGTCCTGGTGTGTCCTGTAATGTCCTGTCTACACCTGCTGCCTGTGATGTCTACTTGCCCCTCGTACTTTGGCATAGCCCATGTTACACATATAACTCTGTCCTTGGTTTAATCTTTATATTCTGCCATGGTCAATATTAGGTAGGTCCCATATCCTCCGATAGGTTGATGAACATTGGATTACTGGTACACCACACACCGACCTATCAGCTGTTAGAAGACCCTGCAGGATTCCATTGAGTGTTGTGGCTTTTCCGTCCACAGATCACAGCGACATATTTTTGGGTAGATAAACTTGGTTTTGTAACTCACCTCTATTTACCTAAATTGTACTGAACTACAAGCAGAATATATAACTGATAGACGTGACCTCACAGGCCTATGGAGTGGAAGTATCGCCGGACTGGAGAGCTGGGACTGCTACAGACAGCAGGTCAGAGGTGTGCAGGTCAGAGGGGGTGTATCTTTGTCGGACAATGCACCTTGGGGATCGTGACGGGACGGGTAAGTAAATGTGCCCCAATGTTGTAAATGCAAGCTGCTTATCAAAAACCAGTTCCCACCTAATATTTAAATGAGTGTATTTCCCTTTCTATAGCTTAAAGAATCATAAGCATACAATAATATCACTAGTATGCGATTCATATCTTCAGTATGACAAAAAATCATGTTTCTAGGTGCTATAGAATTAAAGAAACAGGACTCTAAATTGACACTCACCCTGCAATCTCTGAACTTAACTCAAGGTAATCAGGGGAGATTTATATATAAAAGAGACGATTCCTGACCATGAGGGAGCTGGTAGTTTAGTGGGGTTAAAGCTGGTGACAAGTTCCATTTTAGTGAATTTACACATTGGAGGTTATTTCTCATACACCAGAGCATGAGTATGATAGCTCCATCGCCCAGGCACAGCCAGATACATCAATAGGCTCCGGTTTTTCGGTGTATCAGGTGGGACCCTGGACAGAATTTATCCCGCCTGGCTGCCCCCCACCCTTTAGCCCATCCACGACCCCCTGGCATAAAGGGGCATATATTACCAGTGCTTGCAATAAGACCTGTGTATAGGCCCAGAAGCCCTAACAAAGACCCCCCAATGTCTCCATGAACTTGGGGCACCTTAGGGTTCCTATTCTTGTAACCCCAGCAATTTATCCCCTTTCCTATGGATGCTATCTATACATCAGGAGGCTGCAATATATAGATCATACGCCAAAAATGTAAAATTTCAATATTTAACAATATATAGATAATGATCTACACAACATCTGCTCCATTGCGTGATGTCTCACCTTATAGCGGAGATCCTGACCTCTATGAAGTGGGGAACTCTCAGTCCATAGAAATTCTTCATCTGCAGGAGAAGAATCAGGACATTCTTTAACAAACACAAGTCAACCCTGAAATTTTATCAAAACATTCTTCTCTTATCTAAATGGATATTTTTGAGCTCCCTCATGACCATAATGATTTAGGACAATTCCTAAGGACTAACTGGACAGACTCTTATATGAAGGAAATCAATGTAAGCTCTATGGAGGGTGAATGGTCAGGACTTTGTGAAGTCTCTAGTGGTCATTTTTGAATCTGTAATCTTTTGACTTTCCAAAATATCAAATTTGGGACAGTATTCACTTTTTCCCTAAAAAATTACATAGATATACATTTTTTTATACAATTTGAATATAGATGAGTGCATCTGACGTTTGAGTCCGGCCATGTGACCTGGACATATTGGCTGAACAACCAATCTGGAAAATTGATGCTCGTAGCAACTAGCCGTGGCTATGATTAGCACAAAAACACAGTTGTTCGTGGTGCACAGTTTGCCCCTTAAAGAGCTACTCACGGTATAAGATCGGTCCACACAGTCTTTGAAAAAGTCCACAAAATAGAGAAAAGTATTTTCACTATGACCGGAGCTCCAAGGATCAATTTCTCCTGCTGAAAGTATGTCACCATTCAGACTAGCACCATCGCATTCTCATTCTCCTCTTTTAATTGTTTTATAACTGGAAGAAAATATGCAGGCAGATGGTGTGGACTCCTGGACGTAGCTAAGGAGACCTGGGAACAGGAAAGGACCCCCCACCGTAGTGTGATTGAACACGTCTCCCTTATGCAGGACCGCATAGCAGCAGTAATGCCCCTTGTAAAGGAGCACATGACAAGGGCACAAGAGGCCCAGTCTAGGGTCTACAATAGATCAGCCAGACTTAGGACCTTTAACCCAGGCGACAGAGTGTTAGTTCTTGCGCCCACCGTAGAGAGTAAGTTCTTGGCAAAATGGCAAGGTCCATATGAGGTCATGGAGAGTTAGGGGAGGTTAACTACAAGGTATATCAGCCGGGGAGGAGGAAACCTGAACAGATATACCACGTGAACCTCCTAAAGCCATGGAGGGAAAGAGAGTCCCTGATAGCCGTGGGAGTAGGAAAAGCGTCTGTCCCCAAGAAGGTGACACCCGAGGTAGGTGTACCCGATGCCAAGGTGCCTGAAGTACGGATCTCGGAGTCCCTCTCCAGGGCCCAGATTCAGGAAGCGAAGGAGTTTGTGCTCCGAAACGTTGATGTGTTCTCTAAGTTACCGGGTTGTACTTCAGCCATCAAGCATGACATCATAACCGAACCCCACATCCGGGTACACCAAAAACCCTACCGGGTCCCTGAAGCGCGCCGGCAAGCCATAACCGAAGAAGTCAGGCAGATGTTAGACCTGGGGGTTATCGAGGAGTCTAAAAGTGACTGGTCGAGTCCTATTGTGTTGATTCCCAAGCCTGATGGTTCCCTACGGTTCTGCAATGACTTTAAACTGTTTATTGAAAAATATATACAGTTGTACAGATTATTACAATGAGACCATATAGATATCAATATATTGTGTATATATATACAGTCAAACATAGTATGCAAGTTACATAAAAGTAATTTATACAATCACATCCTTGCGCTGGTCTGCCGTTACATAAAAGTAATTTATACAATCACATCCTTGCGCTGGTCTGCCGTGACTAATAGACAAGAACACATGAATCTGTACCGAGCAATAGTTCTCAATAGTCTCAATAAAACATAACCAATAAATTAACCAAGTTAACTTAACATGCCTTCTGTGATTATTTCCTTTATGTATGTATTGGTCTGGTAGGTGCGAGTTTTTCCTTTGTATTTTGCCCAATGTGCATTTAGTATATCCCTCCAGGTCACATCTATGTCCAATCTTGGACCATCCATTCTATCTCAGGTTTTGTCTCATTTCAGATACAGAGTAGGCTGTCAGAGAGGAGTCACACCAAGCACCCCAAACTTTATTAAATTTCTCCGGACGTCCCCTGTTTTTATATACTATTTTATTGTATGGGATAACTTGATTGACCAATTTCTTCCACTGCGAGCAAGAGGGGGGCATATCCCCCATCCAACGTAATGCAATAGCTTTTCTAGCCATGAAACAGGTTTCCCTAATTACAATTTGCTCGTAGTGTGTCCATATTTCCTCATCTAGAATACCGAAGAGGCATATTAATGGGGTGATTGGTAATGGTTTACATAGTACTTTAGAAAGAGTTTCAACAACATCTGTCCAGAATGAGGAAACATAGCTACAAGTCCATATCATGTGCCAAAAGTTTGCTGGCGAAGCAGAGCATCTCAGACAAGCCGGAGAATTTAGTCTCCCCATTTTATAAAAGCGAAGGGGCGTCAAATAGCTTTGGTGGACTATATATAATTGTGTTAGCTTGTTGTTTACCGATGGAGATACATACAGGTGTGACTCCAGTATTTCTGACTCTATTTCCTCATTTATTTCCGGAATAAGTGCAGACCAGGAGGCTATAGCCTTCAGGGGTGTTCTCTGTACCTTAGCATTAATAAGAAAGGAGTAAATTGTGGATATTATTCCTCCGGGACCCTGAGATTTCACAACCCCTATCAGAGGGATTGAATAGCGTGTCTCAGTTGAAGGTATTTATAGAAGTGCGATCGCTGCAGTTGAAATTGGGACTCTAGCTGGGTGTATGAAACAAACACATTTTCTTTAAAAACATTGCCTATCGTGCGAAGGCCTAAGGTGTGCCACATATCAGCATCAGGTAATTGTTGGAGCTGAGGCATGCCATTATTGTACCACAGAGGTGTTTCGGCTGGGATCTCATTAAAAGGACATAAGACTTTTGCTTCCCTCCATGTCATTTTGGCTACTTTATGTATTGGTAGTAATTCTTTCAACCGTCCCGTTCCCTCATGCAATACCAGCCAGAGACATTTAATGTCCAGAAATTCGGCTAATATACGCTCCGGAAGTGAGGGGGGTCCAGGGGATAGCCATCCAGAAAGGTATTTAAGCTGACCTGCTAGATAATATGGGAACAAGTCCGGTAGTGCCATACCCCCAAGTGTTTTGGGACGATGCAGTTTGGCATATTGGAGCTTGGAGCGCGATGAGCCCCATATAAACGGGATAATCATGGAGTCAATGTTTTTAAAAAATACCCTGGGGATCGGATAAAATATATGTTGCAGCACGTATAATGCTTTAGGGAGTATCACCATTTTTACCAGGTTAATTCTGCCGGCTACGGAAAGGGGCAGTGACGACCAGACCTTAAATTTATCTCGAAACAGACCCAGCAACGGATAGACATTGGCCTCCAAAGTGAGCGAGGGTTGTCTAGTAATTATAACGCCTAAATATTGAAATTTGTCTACTACTGCTAGGTCGTAAATCTGGGGGGGAGATTTCTCAGCTCTCTCATTATTCAGGAACATAAGGTATGATTTACCCCAGTTTATGTGTAGCCCAGAAAACCCCCCGAATATGTCTATCAGTTCTATAGCTCTGGCTAAGGAGGTGTCAGGGTGTGAAAGAAACAGAAGAAGATCATCCGCATATAGGCTGAGACGATCTTGACCCTCCCCATGTGGTATGCCTGCATATGTCATGTCTGTGCGTATTTTTATTGCCAGTGGATCCATGGCTAGGGAAAAAGAAGGGGCGATAAAGGACAGCCCTGGCGAGTGCCTCGGCCTAAAGGCAATAGATCTGACAAATTATTATTGATGGCTATTCGGGCTCTAGGGGAGCGATACAGGAGGGACACCCATTTTCTAAAGTTCCTTCCAAACCCAAACTTGGTCAGGACTGCCTGCAGATAGTTCCACTCAACAGAGTCGAAGGCCTTGGCCGCATCTAGTGAGGCCAAGGCCCAGTCCTCCTGCCTGGTATAGGCCACCTGGGACATTATCTGGGCTCTCCTCAGATTATCCGAGGTGCTCCTACCGGGGATAAACCCAGATTGGTCCCTGTGTACTAGGGAGGTTACTACTTTATTTAAGCGGGTTGCTAAGATTTTAGTAAGGATTTTATAGTCCATATTCAATAGAGAAATGGGTCTATATGAACCGCAATCTGTAGGATCTTTATCTGGTTTAAGTATAACCACAATAGTGGCATCATAAAAGGAGTCTGGAAGGGTATCTTTGTCAAATGCAGTTTGTAATAGAAATAACATAGTAGGGAGTAAGTCTTCTTGGTATTTTACCCACATTTCAAGTGGTAGGCCGTCTGGCCCTGACGCCTTGCCTTTGGCCATTTCTGCCAGGGCCTCTTGCATCTCCTCTAGGGTAAGTTTAGCATCTATTAAATCCCGTTGCTCTTGGGATAGGGTGGGGAAATCTACCTCTGTCAGATATCTATCAATCTCCGCGTCTGAGCATGTACTTTTTGAGGTGTACAAGTCTGAATAGAAGTTCACAAAAGCCTCTAGTATCTCAGCGTTAGAGGAGAGTAATACACCCGAAGGGGCCTTAATTTGAAGAACACACGGGGAGGTTGAATTCTGATGGATTATATGAGCCAAGAGACTACTAGATTGATTCCCCAGCTCATAATGCTTTTGTTTGTTGAAGAAGGAGCGTCTTTTATCTTTCTCATATAGGCACTGCAGGTATGATCTGCCTGTATTTAACCATAATTGTTTATTCGCCTCAGTGGGTTGTGCAACATAAGAGGCTTCCAAGGAAGCACACAAGTCTCTGAGTCTATATTCTTCTAGTCTAGATTCCCTTTTAACGTTAGTGATTGCTGATTGTAGGCACCCTCTGATGTAAATTTTGAGGGATTCCCAGTAAAAGGTATGTCCTTCATTCAAGTTATTACTGGCTAAGAAGGCGCTAATCAGGGCCGGTGTGCGATCCGTGATGGGCAATATTGCGAGCCAGAAGGGGTGTATTTTACGGATTCTAATCCCATTCTGGGAGTTCTGTTCTCTAAATTCTGCAAGAATTGGGGAATGGTCTGAAACAGCACGTGGTAAATGAGATATGGAATACAATAGGGTTGCAGCCTTTGTATTGCCACAAAGGTAGTCTATGCAGGATAATGAGTTTCATCCTACGCTATGACAAGTATACTCGGAGGATGTAGGATGACGCTGCCTCCATAAATCTACCCATCCCATCTCGGTTAGAAATTGCGCAAGTTGCGTAGGGGAGGAGGGGGGAGTGTATGCATCTGCATTAGGGGTATGCCTATCCAGATATACATCATGTAGCAAATTAAAGTAAACTAAGCACAGTATTGTGGCGTGTGGGAATTGTGAGGCAAACACCGCAGCTTCATGTAGTACCTGTAGGTTATCAGTAGGAGGTTTATAAATACCCAAAATAACAAACTGAGAGCAATTTATATAGGCATGTACAAAAATATATCGCCCATCCGGATCCCTTTTAACTAAGCACGGTTCCCATCTAACGGATCTATGTACTAGTAGAGACACCCCACGAGAATGTGAAGTATGAGTGGAGTGGGCCGACCACTGTATCCAAGCCTTGCTAAGGTACCTTGTTGTGTCAGGGGTCATATGCGTCTCCTGGAGACATATTATAGAGCTATTGTGTCCTAATTAGGTCAAAGACCAAGTTTCTTTTCCGTGCTTCTCCCAGACCTCTCACATTCCATGTGAGAACATTAAACGCCATCACATCACTTGTAACTAGGCATGTCAATAGGCAAACAATTAAAAAAATAACCGTAAAAATGTGTAAGTTCTAGCGATTGAACTGTGATTGGTTGCTAACACCAACCGCAGCTCTCTAACTCTGCTGTTAAGCACAATAGCACTGATACGGGGTAGTTCGCGGTAGTAGGTGTTTGTCTCGCGATACTTTCTCCGCCTATCTGGTCAACTCTTCCCTTCCAACTAAGTTTAAACATAAACATAGTATGTATACCACAACCATATTGTACACATGTAATATATAGCAGTTGCTTTTCCCCCTAATTTTATGTCTGACATCTTCTAAGGAGGATTCTGATATTACTTCATATCAGGATCCTTAGGCTAGTTAAACAGTAGATTGTAAGAGGATAAATTCCAATGTATAAGGTCAAGTACCTCCATAAAATGACTAACACAATAATAACATATTAAAAGGGATTTTAACATTCAACGGCTGAATAAGTATACTCATCTTCCTCTATCATTTGCCGAGGATAGAGAGAGTCCTGAGCAGCACCTCAACTTTGTCGATCTAACGAGGCGGCCTGCAGATTCTATTAAGCCACTTATCTGCCTCCGATGGTGAAGAAAAGAATGTCACCTTATCTGCGTGTACAATTCTGAGCCGTGCTGGGAACGCCATGGAGTAGGAAATTTGCAATTCTCGCAAGCGCTTCTTTACTCCAACGAGGCTTCTAGACTTTGGATGCAGCCGAAAGTCTGGATCTGGTAATAGTGAGTTTTGAAGGAATGTTTGCCAGCTGCCTTGCAGCTTTCAATAGCATCCCCATCCTTACTGCACAGCACGTCTACTAACATTTAAAAGGACTGGGGGGCCCCCTGGAATCGGTGGTGTTTCGCCGGTACTGGCTCGCTCTATGGCGAATATGGTGGACAGTTCAGCTTTCGGTAGCATATCACGTATCCATGCTTCTATGAAGCCTATAGGGTCAACACCCTCCGCTCGCTCCGGTAGGCCCAATATGCGCACGTTATTTCGCCGGAGGCGATTTTCCAGGTCATCAGCCTTTTGTGACCATAGTTGCGCTGCTTTCTCCAGGCTGGCTATTTGTGCAGGGACGGGTGCTGCGTCGTCTTCTACCTGGGATATGCGCTGTTCGGTATCCTTCACCCGATCCCGCAGTTTCTGCATATCATGCCGTATAAGACTCACATCTACTCGGATCTCCTCGATCTTGGTGGTGAGTGAGGTGGTAGATAGCTGTATTGCTGAGAGCAGTTGCTCCGACATTTCTTTCAGCGTTAGCTCCGGCTCCGGGTCTGCAGTAGCTGCTGCGTCATCTCCTGCCCCGCGATCAGAGCACGAGGTGCCTGCGCCATCTTGGCCCGGGCCGCGTCTGGCGTATTCCTTAAGTTTTTCCACCGCACTGGAGCCCCGAGACTTGCTCATTTTATGGACACCCGTCCGGGAGGGCTTTCTAGGCTTCGGATAAGGTATGGTTGCGGCAGGATTTCAGCAGGATAATAGGGAAAGAGTAGCTAACCAGCGGAGCTCTTCCTAAATGCGGCCGCTCATGCAGGAAGCCAGGCCACGCCCCGTAAATGCTGTTTCTGATAGCTTGAGGGGTGCAGATTTGAAAATGGGTTGGTT
>CM033644.1:617371-848925 GCA_019512145.1 Engystomops pustulosus | reverse complement strand
CAAAATGAACAACACCCTGTTGAAAAAGATCCGAAATATAAAAAATTTCCCTTAGCCTTTCAAAACCGTATATATCCATAAGCTCGTCAAGCACAGGGGCACAGATCAGACGGACCGGTACATCGGGAGCGACGGAGGAGGTGAGTACACATTTAAAAAAAAAAAAAAAAAAAGCCCGTCCCAGCCCATCCCTAATTTTTTGCAACTCTCGAACAACCCCTTTAAGTTTTTTAATATTTTCATTATTCCATAGATGTGTACAGACAGTCCCCGGGTTTGTACAAGATCGGTTCTGTAGATCTGTTTAACTTAAGTTAAATTTGTATGTAAGTCGGAACTGTATTTTTTATAATTGTAACCTCAGTCAAATTTTTTTTGGTCTCTGTGACAATTGGATTTTAAAACTTACCAACATCCAGAGGTCCATTTAAGTAGGGGTCGTCTGTAAGTCGGGTGTTCTTAAGTAGGGGACCACCTGTATTTATTTTTACTTTATATTTTCACTAGAGGTGTAAATATAGGCGCTCCCTAAATACCCCAAAAGTGCCAAAACCACTTCCATACCTTTTGAATTAAATGTACAATTAACAACTTTCAATTTTTAACTATAAGTGTGCCTGACTCCAACAACACACAAATTTTATCCCATAATGTACCTAACTTGTTACTGATTCCCCCAAAAATATCAAATCTTCAATTTTCACCAATAAACTATATTTACTATAAGCTGAAATTAAATAATGAAACAAAGAAGGAAGAGAAAAGCCCCCTCTTATTTTTTTATCTTACACAGTGACAAAATCTAATCTGCTTTTACAGCTACAGACTGGGTAGGAGGGGGTTAGGCCACATTTACATCTACAAAATCTAACTAAAACTATGAAATATTATTTAATATCAACATTTTTTTCTTCATTTTTTGAAAGTGAAGGAAATGAGAAGAGTAATTGGACTGTTAGAGGCCATTATCGAAGACAAAACCTTAAAGTAGTGACAAGACAGGGAAAAAGTGCAAGCCTTGCACTTTCCACATTCTCTGTCTCCGCTTGCTTGCCCGAACCTGCACTAAACCACAGGTGACAACTAGGCAAAAGTCCCTATGCTCAGTAAATGCATTTTGATTCTTGTGGGTTGTGTAGATTCAGACCATATAAATTTTGGATCACATAGACAAAATGGGGTTTTCTCATGAATGAAAGTTCTCAAATTTAATACACCCAGTAATGTTTATCCAGTAAAGATACTTTTTAGCTCCTTTAATTTACAATGTTAATCAGTTTTATTGCTGTTTTAGCTCCTATCACTCAGTGATGGTCAGTGTAAGATTCCAGAGTGTGAGCAGAGATTCTCTAAGCAGACACTTCATGATCTCTCTAGTGCTATGAGATGTTGTGAGCTGACAATGTGCTTAGATTATGAGGGTACAAGGTTTATATACACTTCCATTTAGCTTCTGAATATTATACTAGTATTTAACACATAGAAAGAGAGATGAGACAGATCAGAGATGAGAGATGAGAGATCCATGAGATGGATATAACACACAATGACACACTCTCACCTATAGCATACACAGAGGCAACTCTGCTTTGCCTAGGATAAAGCCCTTATCTGTCTCTAGCTTGTAGAGTAAGTCTCTGCAATCTTCTGCTGATCCTGATCCTGATCCTGTATACAGCCTGGTATAACACGTGTTACTGATCCTGTATACAGCCCGGTATAACACGTGTTACTGATCCTGTATACAGCCTGGTATAACATGTGTTACTGATCCTGTATACAGCCCGGTATAACATGTGTTACTGATCCTGTATACAGCCTGGTATAACATGTGTTACTGATCCTGTATACAGCCTGGTATAACATGTGTTACTGATCCTGTATACAGCCCGGTATAACATGGAGTATAAGCCGCGTTTCTCAGCACAAAAAAAATTTGCTGAAAACCCAAAACCCGGCTTATACTCGAGTAAAAAAAAAAATATAGGTTTTACCAGGTCTTTGTGGTAAAATTAGGGACCTCAGCTTCTACTTGGGTCGGCTTATACGGTAATAAAAAAGAAGGAGGTACAAGAAGCTTCATTGCCTGAAAACATGGAAGAAATGAAAAATCTGGTGGGAACCGAAAGCCGAACTCTATACTGCAGAATGCGCTTCCATATCGGCTTTAGAAATAGACAAAACGGGGATAAAACTGAAAACAAAGGAGTGTTAGATAGTCGTGAGGAAGCGGCAGTGACCCGGGTGGTGCAGAACCGGGCAGATACTTTACCATCTTTCTATGAAACTTATAGGTTTCTATATACAACCGAATTTCACACCAAAAAGGACGAGGGGGAAGAGTCGACTTGAGATATGAAAAACACAAATTCCCTGATGAACATAAAACGGGAGCCAATCAGCTGTGCTAATTTTTACTACTGAAGTAGTAGGCGGCGGCCACCTTCTCTCACGGATTAAGGGGAGACCTTACATTCCTGCAGAGAAAGAATGAAATAAAACTCTTCTGGTGGAAGCCTTTACAATGTGTCAAATGATTTCGAAGCAAATATTTCCTCTTCACTTATTAGCTCGGATTTCTATCTTCAAGCAGAACACAGAAATATTTACATTTTATTCCATTTCTACATCCAAAATGGTTTTCTAGATCTGGTTTGCAACCAGTGACGAGCCACATGGCAGAAAGGAAAGCAGAAAACTTATAATTCTTCAACTTGTAAGAACAGCAGGGATAAAGAATTATTTGTAAGTAATCTTACACATGGCAATCAGACGGCAGAGTGTGCGTACAGCGAGACAATAGAAAGCATCGCTCAACAGAGAAGCCCCACGAGATCCAAGAACAAACTACTATCTCCAAGTAAGTAGCTGGATGTAGCAGCAGCTTTACATTGTTCGAGCTTTCAAAAAGTTACGTTATTTGTAGATTAGTAAAATATGTCCATCTTCAGATCCAATGGTTTATTTTTCTTAAACAATGTTTAAGATAAAGTGCTCAATAAAGGCCCGTCCTTCTGCCCAAGTACTAGAACAAAAGAATTCGACCTATTCTTAGGCCTAAATAAAAACATACTAAAAAACTTACCTTGATCAGCACTTGCTCACTCTCGACAAGACTACTGTAACTCCCTACTAATCGGTCTTCCACTCACCTCTACAATCTATTCTCCATGCAGAAGCCAGGCTCGTCTTTCAGACCAAACGCTACACGGATGCCTCCAGTCTGTGCCAATCACTGCACTGGTTGCCCGTCTCCTTCCATATTCACTTTAAAATAATAACCCTCATCCACAAAGCTCTGTATAATGCTGCAAATCCCCATCTCTCTTCTCAGTCTATCGCCCTTCCCGTGCTCTTCGATCTGGTAGTGATATTTGATTAATCTCTACACCAATTTGAACCCCACACTCAAGTCTCCCAGACTTCTCCCGTGATGCACCAATTCTCTGGAATGCCCTTCCCCGGACTATCAGACCTGTACCCACCCTCCAAAGCTTCAAGTGTGCTCTTAGGCACTCTTTAGGCAGATCTATCACATCACTAACTGCATGAAATGTCAACTCCCCCTTTACTAATCCATCCTATGTCCTATCTCCCGTGTTATTCAGCAAACAGCAGATATATACCAAGCTCCAGGCTTCTCTATGGTCACGTTCACCTTGGACCCTGTAAATAAGATAGCGGCTGATGGTTGTTTAAAGCAGCAGAATTTGTATTGTTATTTATTACGTTATTATAGATTGTTCACTTATAAGGAATGGCTGGACCATTATACAAGCTCTTGTGTCACCCCCTCATCCTTATAGACTGTAAGCTCTTGTGTCACCCCTCATCCCCATAGACTAAGCTCTTGTGTCACCCCCTCATCCCCATAGACTGTAAGCTCTTGTGTCACCCCCTCATCCTCATAGACTGTAAGCTCGTGTCACCCCTCATCCCCATAGACTGTAAGCTCGTGTCACCCCTCATCCCCATAAACTGTAAGCTCTTGTTACACCTTCTCATGCTCATAGACTGTAAGCTCTTGTGTCACCCCCTCATCCTCATAGACTGTAAGCTCTTGTGTCACCTTCTCATCCTCATAGACTAAGCTCTTGTGTCACCCCCTCATCCTCAGACTGTAAGCGCTTGTGATCAGGGCCCTCCCTCCTATGGTTTTTATATGACTGTTTATACTCTAATGTAATATTATATGTGTATACATCCCCTAGGATTTGTAAAGCTACGGAATTTGATGGCATTGTATAAATTAAGATTATCAACGGGGCAAAAAGTAAAAAAAGAAACACAGGACCAATTTATCCATACAACTATGAAAGGGAAATCCACATTCAATCCAAATCAGAGTAGAGGTCCTTGTGATTGACACTTCTCTCCATGGTATAATCCGATTTCAGGTCATTGAGGTGTTAACATAAGAACAATAGAACAATCTAACAAAAAAACTAGAAAGGACGGCCCTGAACAACCTGATGAAAAAGCCGAATCTGGTCATTAAACCAGCGGACAAGGGAGGAGGAGGATCAGTTATATTTAACAGATCAGATGATGTGGAGACCCACTGGATATTGGCAGATACTGAGTACTTTCAGAAACTGGATCAGAACTCAAACTTTGAACATCTAGAAATATGACGACAATTAGCCCTGGAAGCCCATCCTGTAGGTATCCTAAACAAGAAGGTACTAGACTTCATCATTCACATCAATCCCAGAACTGTCCAGTTCTATTATCTACCAAAAGGTCCACAAGGACCCACCCAATCCCCCGGGCCGACTTTTAATATCTGGTGTTAACTCATCATCCAATTTGTCAGAATACGTTGATTCCTTTTAACAGACGTACATCAAGGCCCTTCCTAAGGGACTTGCCACAAATCATTCTCGAGTTAGAAAAATTCCAATGGAAACCATCTATGATAATGATCGCCATGGACGTCACTGCCCTTTACACAAATCTCTCCCATGAATTAGGAATTGGGACAGTCCAAAACACTCTTGGGAGACACAACCAAACACAAGCAGAATCATTTGGAGAAATAAGTTCATTCTTGAACATAACATATACCATTTAGAGACAAACTTGTTCCAACAAAGAGGCACCGTAATGGGCACCAGATTCGCGCCCAGCTATGCCAACATCTTCATGGGTGAATTTGAAACCACTTTCATAACCAACAATTCTGAATTCGCCCACAAAATCAAGATGATTTAAAAAAGGTATATAAAAATGACCTGCCTATTATCTGGGGAGGAACGGAACAAGATGCACAGAACTTCATGAGGACCATCAACAATCATTGGAGAAATTTTGAAAAACTGCACAGAAAATTCCAGCTTTTACAAAAATGTTTTCTAGAAAAAGGCTAGCCGAAGGGAATCCTCAAGGATGCATTCACAAAAATAAAATAATTTAAAAAAAATCTAGAAAATTCCAGAGCTCGAGATGGATCGAAGCTGGAGACTTATTACAACCTTCACTTCGGACCATAAAACAGTCAGGTCAATACTGTCCAACACTGGCCGATTCTATCCAAAAGACCCACATTAGGCAAGACCCTCCCAAATCATCCACAATTAACCTTAATACTTAGGTTATTACAGGGTTGGATAGCAGAGGGGGCTTACCCTATGATTTGTAAAGCGCTACGGAATTTGATGGCGCTATATAAAGATTATTATTATATTATGTATACTGTATAGCGTATTTTCTACCTGGAATTCCTTGTCCGTGAGTAGTAACTGTCCCATTGTTATTAGTATTGATGTATTGTATTGTGATATTCGACTGGTATATGGAATAAAATGGGTTAATTTCTTACTATAGACCTATTGTTTGCCCAACAAAATCCCTATTGGCCCCTACAGACCCCCAGCACACTATGACGTCATCAGCATCAACACCGCATTATAGTGTGCTTCGGCCGGCTAATACAGCATAGAGGAGACAGAAGAGGAGCGGAGCATCGGGAGCCGTGCCGAGCATAGGGCCGCCGGAGGCGAGGTGTTTCAGCACTTTTTTTTTACAAGTTTTATAAATTTACAACAAATGTTTGATCTAGTGTTATATCCATTGTCTGCTAGATTTGTATGAACAAAAAAATTACTTGCTCCATGGCAGATGACATCATACATCTGCTGAAGGCGACAGGGCTTTTTTACTATGAGAACTGTCAATCTGTGGAATAGCCAAGCTCAGGTGCTGGTCACAGCAGGGACAGCAGAGAGCTCAGGCGCTGGTCACAGCAGGGACAGCAGAGAGCTCAGGCGCTGGTCACAGCAGGGACAGCAGAGCTCAGGCGCTGGTCACAGCAGGACAGCAGAGAGCTCAGGCTCTCGTCCCAAATACCACAATCAAAGTATTCTGAGTTGCACACTTCACCCTATTGGGAGCTACCTCACAGTCACGGATCGATCCCACGTCCAACAAATAGTAAAAATAAAAACAGTCTGACCGGAGCTCTTTTTATGTCTTGTATATCCTTTAGCGAATCCACAATTTCGCCGGTGTGCGAACTTAGCGAGACTGGCGTCCGCATGGTGGATTTTATATGTGCTTTTTTTACTTTTCCTTTGTGAGTATGTTTTATCTGAATAAATTTTAATCTGTTTGAACATACTGCACTATTGCTGCTTAAATCTTTTCTGTAGTAGCCCTACATTTATTGAGTGGTCACAAGATATAAGAAAACGCAGCTGGACTGTGAACAGTGGTCTATCCTCATCCGAATATCGCTTGTGTGGAACTGCACTAGAAAAGTTTCCAAGAGGGAAAGTGGAACGAAATTGTGGATTTGCTAAAGGATATACAAGAAGACCTAAAAGGAGCTCCGATCAGACTGTTTTTACAAATACCACAATCATGGAAACACTGATCCTCAAATAAATAGACCTATTAGACAAAGGAATAGACCAGAAAAAGTAATTCCTAGACTTCATACTAACCCGGTCCACAGATCTGACGAAGGCTCCAGCCCGGAGACGAAACGCGTAGGGTTTTACTTTTTAATTAAAATTAATTTTATGGATATAAAATTCCGGTCTAATCTCCGAGTGCGGCAGCGTCTTCCAGAGCGGGACGACACCTCGTGAATCTCCACTACACCGCCAACACTGGTTATACGGACCCGAATCCCGTCGGCAGCAGCTCCTCTCTACTCATCCATCTATGATACGCTCTACTTTTCACTGGATCGTATATAACCCTCCTCAAGTGAAACACTTGAATCCTCTGCACTTTTTGTCTCCCTTCTCTCATTGGCTCCGTTGGTGTATACCGGTGGAACCCCACATTAACGCATTCAACGCCAGCCCTCCGTTTGTTCATTTCAGTCCAGAGATCTGACCGCAGCTAAATCAAAACCCCTGTCCCAACTCCATCCCTGTCAGGACTTGAATACTAGCCGCGTACAACATCAAGAGGCAGGAAGTAGCCGTGACCTCTGTGAAACACTCAATAGACTACCCCATCTAAACATCACCTCCCTAAGCAAGCCCATAGTCCTGTCCGTCCACTTCTGCCAATGATTTTGACCTCTTTGTGGATTTAAATTCATTTATCCGCAAGCGTAACTTCAAACTATTAAAACGGAGGGTGAAGCAGCTGGTGCTTACACAGAAGACTTATACAATACCAACAGCACCTTACTCCGTACTAATCTGAACCCAAGATCAATTTATCCGACACAACAAGGAAAGTTTTAAGGAAACTTTTTACAATTTGGTGGCAAGTGACGTCCATAATTTACATGGCCCACATAATGCGAATTACAATAGGAAAGAACTTGACATCACAAGAAAAAGGAAGGCCCTTAAATCATTGGCCAACAAAAATGTTAAGAGTGCAGATAAGGGAGGTGGAATGGTTTTATATATTGGGAGGATTATCTTGTGGAAGCCAAATCGACTTAAAATTGAAGAACCAGTGACAGCATTAAAAGTGCCTAAAAACCCTAAGCAGCCTCCAGGGAGACCAATCATTTCGGGGATAGCGTCCCTCACAGGGAACCAGTCACATTAGGACGATCTTTTCTTACAAAAATGTTAGATCATCAAATGCATTCATCCTTGACAAGGCCGATTTGATGACATTGGGCACATTACCTTTGACATTTGCACTTTATCCTTGCCAGGGAGCGTGTTAGTTTCTACTGTGTCCAGCTGTGTCTGGCTTTAAGTGTTTTTAATTTTCTCTCTTTAAAATGTTTTGTATATCTATTTGAATTTTGTAAACCAATAAAAATATACTTTTTTCCATATATACACATCGAACTTTTTTTTCTGTTGCATAGCATTTACGATGTGTGGAATCGGCACTATTTGCAACTAGACCCACCGTTTTGGTTCAAACATTGCATGTACATGCAGAACTAGCCTGAAAACTTTATTTTTGGACACTCTTTCTGCTTTCTCGGGCTAAGTTGCTATATTTATAAAGCTTTATTGATTTGTTGACCACTTTTTTATTACCATATTTACAGTGCACACAGGCTTACGACAGGATTTGGCATGAATCTGCAGACGCGGGAAGCCTCATGGAATAGCCACTCTGAGAACATCTTCAAGGAGGATAATGAAGGGACCAGCAACTCGGACTTTAACAAACTTTCAAATGAGCTTAATCAGTGCACACAAGGCACTCACACGCACATGGTGGAACATCCGGAGCTTGGAAGAATATCTCAAGCTCCGTATCTTCCCCAGGGGCCTAAAAGTACAAGTTTTCCCATCTTGGGAGGTAGACTCACAGGAGAAAGAAACCTGGGAAAAAGGCCTTGCACAATGTTCCCATATTCTTATCAACATGCTACTAGATAGGGACAGGACCTTTATTAACCACCAGCGTGAATGTATCAAGACATTAGAAGCTCGCCTCGCGACATTTGACCTAGCTACTTTAGTTGAACCCTTACGCAAGCGTCTGAAAGAAATAATTGACACATGAGAGAGAGAAGCTATTCAAGGCAAACAAAATAAATTCATCAGGGCCAAAGGAGATTACGAAAAAGGGAGAACATACCGATGGACACAGAGGGAATAGAAGACGTTTCCGGCAAAATTCGACAAGGGGAAAACAACCCCCCAATACTGGCACATCCGAAAACTCTCAGTCCTCAGATTTCAGTGGGGCTGAAAGCTCACAGGATAAAAACCCCCGGGAACAACACAATACGAAGAAAAGAGGACCCAGATATAGAGATGGATCGCCCACTTACAAACGGGACAGACCAAATAGGAGGAATAAGCCTCACCACGATGACGGTAACTCATGATTTTCAAATAATTAATCTCTCATCATATCAGCTATCAGATGCTGAAATATCCGTACTGAAGGGTCTATCCTTCTCCCCAATGAACAGGTTAGACAATTTCGAATTGATTAAAGAGGTCAACCTTTTTTGTAGGCAAATAGCCTTCAAGCTACTCTACCAACAACCAGAACTCGTCAATGCACTTCCTGAGGAGGATCAACAAACGTTCAGGGATTTACTCGACCTCCTGGAAGAAAATATCTAAGTAAGAGAAAGTTTCCTTATCGTCTGCCCTCCCAACAAACCCCAAATTTTCATTTATTTCCACCTTTACAAATTTTTTTTGAGTGCACAGTACGGGACATAAGAGGTCTAAAAGTTGACTCCAATATGATGGAGAATATGTACAAGAGTGAAAGACAAGCCCTATTATATCTGAATGCACAAAAGGAAATACTCATAAAGGAAGCTGATAAGGGCGGGAACATAGTGATTTGGCCAGTTGATATGTACTTAGAAGAAGCCAGAAGACAATTGAGTAACCAAACTTTCTATACAACACTGCCTTCTGATCCCACCCAGGTATTTAAAACCAAAATCGACCGACTTCTGGCCTCAGCTTTTCGGATGGGCATCCTGAACAAGAGCGAACTAAAGTACCTGACGGTGGACGGTCCAACCACACCAACGTTTTATATACTACCTAAGGTACATAAACATTTGACGAAACCGTGTCAGGGATTGGGGGTCTCAATGAAAAATTATGTCTACATTGACTTTTACCTCCAACCTTTTGTAACAGATCTCACTTCCTATGTACGGGATACAACAGACCTAATACAGAAACTTGAGGATTTCCATGCCACAACAAGTAGTAGAGGCACTTTACACCATCATCGAACACAAGGTTGGTATACAGGCTGTTGCATATTTTCTGGACAGGGGCTGGTCCGTCAATAGAAGGCATGATTCCTTTCTATTGGACCTATTACACATCATATTACATCAGAACTACTTCGTATTCGACAGGACATACTATAAACAAATCTCGGGAACAGCCATGGGAGCACGTTGTGCCCCATCTTACGCCAACCTCTATCTAGGGTGGTGGGAGGAGACAACCATCTTCCCCTCACACCCCTTTCATGAGTATGTAGCGGGCTGGTAGCGCTACATAGACGACATCCTTCTCCTATGGACTGGAACGGTGGATGAATGTCTCTTTCATTGCAGAACTCAACAACCCTTGGCATATCAAACTGACATCCACATCTCTACTTGCACTGTGGATTTTTTGGACAGCAAGATATCCTACAATCATCCCAAACTAAGTACCAGTCTCTACCGTAAAGAGACTGCAACCAACAGTCTTCTACACTTTGCCAGTTTCCATCCACCACATTTGAAGAGAGGCATCCCTACGGGACAATTCCTGCGAGTTCGGCGGAACTGCAGTGAAAAACAGGACTTTGTTGGCTCTGCCAGAGATCTGACTAAGCGATTCAAAAATCGAGGATACCCACAAAAGGTAATCTCTCAAGCCTACACAAGAGCTAAAAGTAGTGATAGGAAAGAATTGCTGACTCCAAAATCCCGCCCTACTGACACCAGAAAAGGATTAATTACCACATACAACAACCAATGGGGGGGGGGGACAGTCGGCGGATTCTGGGCAAAAATTGGGGCATCCTTCAAAGTGACGCCCGCATAACTCCACTCATCACCACGAAGCCTCAAATAACAGCTAAAAGGGCAAAGACCATCAAGGATCGGTTGGTCACCAGCCATTTTCAACGTCCCACTACCTCCACAGGGCGGGGCCAGAGACTACAGGGATCTTTTCCATGTGGGGACTGCAATGTATGTCCACACATTGTCAGGACAAACAGGTTTGTGGATCCAATCAAACATGGGACATACAAAATTAGGGACTAAATCAAC
Source organism: Engystomops pustulosus (assembly GCA_019512145.1). Taxonomy (NCBI): domain Eukaryota; kingdom Metazoa; phylum Chordata; class Amphibia; order Anura; family Leptodactylidae; genus Engystomops; species Engystomops pustulosus. The sequence continues at coordinate 837,734 of CM033644.1, read as the reverse complement.
TGCAGGTCTAGGAATGTTATATACGCCCCAATTTGTTCTTGCCCTAGACTATATGTGGGACAGACGACCCAGGAACTGCGTAAGAGATTCCAGCAACATTCCTCCAACATTAACCATGCCGCTTCAGACAGTCAAAAGGGTAAGCCTCTTACTTCGGTAGCTGCACACTTTTTACAGCATCACAGTGGACGATCGAAAGAATTGCAAGTTTTGGGACTTGAAAAAATCTCATACAATATCAGAGGAGGCAATGTGGTTCCCCAATTACTTAGACGTGAATCCAAGTGGATTTTTGACTTGGACACAGTCACACCGAAGGGCCTCAACGAGGAACTTTTAATTTACAGGGTTTTACAAAAAATAAATAGATAAACTTCATAAAATACGCTACCCCGGTTCTGAAGGTGATTCACTGGTGGGGTCTGTGAATGTGGGAGATCAGGACCATGTAGAGGAAAATCCTCATGAAAAGGGGGTTCGGTTGACCCATTTCCAGAAGCCTCTGGCCCTCAGGGATTGCCCAAGTCGGGATCTTGGGGTGGGTTTGAGTTTATTGAATTCCATCAGGATCCCCTTGAAGTTTTGGGATGTGACTTGGCGCTGCTTCCATGGAAAGCTGTGTGTGAGGGACAATCTGAAGTGTAGGAGCTCTGAGGAAAGGGGTTGTCCCCGGTCGGAGTGCGGTGGCCTGCTGGAGAGCATGGACCACTTCCTGCTTCAGTGCCCCTTTAACACAGAGGTGTACAACCGGGTGGGCGCTTCCATCCATTGGCCCGGGTTGGCCGGTCTCTCCTATGCGGAGTGGGCCTATGGAGCATTCAGAGGCCTGGGTGGCCGGGACCGCTGCACGTTATTCCTAGTTAGTCTAGTGGTCAGGTACCACACGTGGAACGCACGGTGCTTAGTATCGACGCAGCGTAAAATCCTCCCGATGGATGAGGTGGTTAGGAACATTGTGGGTGACCTGGTGAAGGTGCGCTCTCTGGAGTATGAGAGGCTGGGCACGGGGATGGAGGGCCTCTCTCCTTAGTGCCCCCTTAGTCTTTCCTCTCCCTCCTGGTGAAGGTGCTCTCTCGGAGTATGAAGGCTGGGCACGGGGTGGGCCTCTCTCCTTTGGTAGGGGGTTCTCCTTATCGGTCCCTTAGTCTGTCGTCTCCGCTCCTGGTGTTGGGCTGATGCTGCACAGTAGATTTTTGTTTTGTGTTCTGGGCATAGAGATGTTGGGATGCAGGCGCGAACCTGGGCTTTATGTGGTTTGTATTGATGTGTTCAGGTTTGTTTTATTTTATCTATCGTATGTTTTTGTAAATCCTGATACATAGGGCGTGGGGTAGTTTGCTATTAGAGGGTGCCGTTGGGTTTATATATTTATGGTCATTTTTTTTATTTGTGGTGTGGCATTGTCTTTGTCACATCCTAAACCAAACCAATAAAACAAAATCGGTTGGGTTGGTTTGATTATGTTCGTTTATTCATTTGTGTATATTGCAGTTATAGTTTTTGCTAGGTTTGAATGGGGCTGGACCAGCAGGTAGTTTATGTATATATTGTATATTATGTTTGGTTTGTGTATAAAAGTAAAAAAAAATATAACGATACATATCAAATAAAAGATCTATAGAAACATTGGGGCTTTTTTTCATGATAATATCTTAAAAAGAAACCCCCATGGTCAGTGAGGCTCAAGAACGATTAAAAATAATTGTAATAGTAGAATACACTCTCTCCCCCACCATACATCGACAGAACAGATAGAGCCGTTCCGCATCCATTCAAATCCCTAAACAGAGGGAGTGGTTTTGGATCTATAAAATCATTACCTTAGTTCCGGGCGGTTTGAACGAGAGCTGGGAAATGTATTGTGTACAGTAACGGACTGCCCTAGTTCTATTTATGCAAATTCAAACATTTGTATTTATATATGCAACAACTATGTTTCTACTTCGTAGACTTCTGCGCATGCGCAAACCCAAACGCACACATCTCAGTAACATCACTTCCGCCCCTACATGTGCGAGCGGCCAGATTTGTCAACCAATCCGATGAATCCACGCCGACTCCCTCTGCACTACATGCGCGTTATACATAGAATTTGTCTAAATGTTAACTTCTGCATCCATTACTAGTGAGGTGGTGTTATTTAAGGTCTAATAACCGGTATGTCAGTCGCTATTATGTGAGCACACATTGGGCACATGCCTCATATTAGTCTTTCTATATTAAACACTTCATTTTTAGTCCTATGGTTATAGATAAGTGGATATAACCCGAACCGCGTTTAGGACAATTATACTTCTTTACGTGATTTATTAAGCCATTTTTGAACCCAGTTTTTAATAAATGTGTTACTTGGAGTTGGGTCAACATGTTTGATGTGTCTCCAATTCATACTGGACCTTTTTATCTCATTGGCTGCCTTACCAGGCCCCTACGTATTTTTTGGACTCGGTGTTTTGGCTAGGTGGCTATTTTTTCTGTCCTCTCCTAAAAAGTTTAAGACTGAATCTACAAGCTATTTCTACGCCCCTGATGGGGTATTGGTATAAACAAGTGGTAAACAAGGTGAGCAGCCCTATGGGTTTTGTTCTAAAGGTAACCCCTAGCGTCTCCAAGGATGTTTTTTTTTTTTTTTAAATTCTGTGTTATTACTGGGTGGCGCCTCCGAAAGGTGTTTGATCCAGCTCTGGAATTTATAAAGTGCCATTGTAACGCCTCAGTTTTCAATTATTTTCTGCTCTCCAATTCTTATACCCGTCACAACTGGTTGCAATGACGGAGATGAGAGCAGGCGATGAGACACAACGGCACATCAAGGAGCTGGGCTAGCACTCGGAATTCAGGAATGGCTGAAGGCCCGTGAATTGGGGATCAATAGGCGACTTTCCAAAGAACACGCTGATTGAGGCTATGAAGTCAAGCATGCAACACGGCACTGAAGAGAGCCGCAGAGCAAACCCCTGACACAAGGGAAAGAGGTAAATGCCCTAAACAAGTCTGTTTAATGGAAGAGTTTTCTGGGAACCCACCAAATCCAATATTTCAAGTCCTTCGACCTGCTGGCCATCACAGACACTGCATCGCCCGCTGCTCTGTGCTATGATGGTTTGCATTTCTCACTCCTCCAGACCTGAGAACAGGCACAGAGGAGGAGGAAGGCATACTACTCTCACCATGGTGCACTTTCCAGGTCATTCCTCCTGTCCCCTCTCACTGTTTCTCTGTTGAGGTCCTCACTTCAACTTTCGTCCATTTTCTCTTAGTGTAACCTTATAACACCCATCCTCATGGCTCACCATCATTCTCTTAGCCACAATGTTCTTGTCCCTCACTTCAATCTTGTGACTTCCAATACTCATCATGGGGAGACTAACATTCCTATGAAACACCCATCTCTTCAGCTCGTCACCAACTACCTCTCCAGGACCACAACTCTGATTCTCTGAGCCCCAGAGGGAAACCTCCTTGACTTGGTCTTTTCCCGACTCTCCCTGACTTCTCCAAAACGGCTTTTCCACTTTCAGACATAATAACTTTCACTGTAAATGGTTCTTTTGTACATCAAAATATGGTTCATTTATCTCACATACATCAAACCATGCCCATTACGTGCTCACCATCTTGCAGAAACCATGCAGCATCACTCACCCCATCTCCTCTTGTCCTACACAAGATACTAACGGTATAATCATGTTCTCAAAGCTCCCGCTGAGAATGGGACCACGCTCAGTTCAGCGTGCCGAACTGTCGAGAAAATTGTGCACTTCTGCTGATCACTCTCAATTTATAGCTCAGACCTATCAACTCTGCTCCTTCACCTTGCTAAACAGGTTATTTTACCAATCTAACATCCTTTATGCAACAATCTTTAAAGCTCTTAGGGGCTGGGATGAGATCTGGCCCTACTTTAAAAGAAAAATCGACTGCATTCGTCGGATATAATTCTCATCCACCAAACTCATTATCCCCTCTCTCTGGTACCATCGCCCTGTTCACTCTTTCCATGAGCCAGTTTCAGAGGAACACAAAACTATAAATACTAATGGACCATTACAATACTAAAACATGCGCAATGCAATGTAAGGAGGACAGTTTCAGAGGAAGAAGTGTCAGTGCTAGATTCCAGCCTACATCTCGCATATAGTCCCTCTCCCCAGTTACTTCTGCCTCACTAAAATCTCACCTCTCTCTCTCTCTTCACTCATCTTTCAAGCATGCGTTACCTAATAAAGAAACCTTCCCTGACCCATCAGTGTCTGCTAATTATCGACCAGTCTCTAAATTCCTTTAGTTTTCCAAACTCCTGGGACCCTGGTCCATTCTGACTTTCCCGTTTTTGCTCGCTAACTCCCTCCCTGACCCCCCACATCAGGTTTCTGCACTTGGAAACTGCTTTAACTAAGTCCAAATGACCTCACCACTAAATCCAAAGAGGACTATTCTTTCCTCATTCTTCTGGTCTACTCTTGGGAAGCGTTTGATACCATGAACCAGATGCTCCTCAGGATGTTTTACTCATTGGCCTGAACGACTCTGCACTCTTGGTTTTCTCCCATTTCCTCTGACCGCACTTTCACCTCTTTTCTGTATCTCTTATTTTCCTTGTGTCAGGTTCCTCAGGGCTCAGTCGTAGATTCTCTTCTCATTCCCATCAGTCACCAACAAAGAAACAAAATTCCACCACACAGGTCACTTAGTAGTGAAAAATAAAATTTTTATTTTCAATGCATCTAAAAATCATTCAACAATTAGACAGATGCTCAGGGGACAATATCCCTGGCTGGAAACGCGTGGGTACAAGGTCAAACCATTAGTGCTGTGTAATTTGCAATAGAAACAAGATTACTTAGTTGCTTGTACAAATGGAAAGGAAGAAGGAATGATACAGTAGCCAATTATATGTATAGATGGAGAACACGCTTGACTAGTACTGTTTAATTGGCACAAGTCCTTAACCATGAATGGAAACCACACACGCCACCCCCGACTACGTTTCAGCCTAAGCCTTCATCTGGGGGTGTGTAAGCGACCCGGTATGCAGTATATAAAGTCTATTCTAACCAATAACAGAATGCCTACCATGTGTTCGCTCATTATGTTTCCGGAATAAACTACGTCGCTGTTTAGTGGCGGATGAAGCAGAACCGGAATGCCGCATGGTCCGAGATCTCGCGAGCACAGAGCTTTTTTTTTTTTTACCATACATCAATGTATAATTGTTATCAGTTCTGACATCTATACAGTGTCAGAACTTATATATGTGGGGTTATTACACTATTTGATGTGTTTATGTGATTTTCACGTATATTTTTTATCATATCATTTCTTGTTGTATGTAAATTTAACAGCAAGCACTGGTCACTTTATGCACGGTCACTTTCTTGATTGTCCCAATTTTGGAGTGTTGATTGGCACTTGGGATATGTAATGCACATTATACTGTTACACTCACTGCATGGGTTATCAATATTATTAATAAGATTCATTCATTATATACAATGACAATCCATGTATGGAGGGTTTTATAAATATTTGTGATAGTACTCCCCATGGAGGTCTCCTTTCTCTGCTTTTAATGTCAATCCTACCATTGTCGTGTTTAAATCGATCACTCGCGCTGAGTGATCGCATGGCGCAGCCGAGCGGCAGGGAAAACCGGGGCGGCGCTCTGTACGTCATACTGTGTGACCATGAGACGCTCGTGCTCGCGAGATCTCGGACCCATGCGGCACTTCCGGTTCTTGCTAGCCGGATCCTAACCTTGCGCTCGCCACTAACACGACGTAAGTTTATTCCGGAAGACATAATAGCGACACATGGTAGAGCTTTCTTTATTGGTTAGAATAGACTTTATATACTGCTACGGGTCAAGCCTTACATCCACCCCAGATGAAGGCCTTGACGGCTGAAATGTACGTCGGGGGTCGCGAGTGTGTGTTTCCATTCATGGGTAAGGACTCTTGTGCCAATTAAACAGTACTGCACTGTTCTCATCTATACATATGAATTGGCTACTGTATCATTCCTTCTTCCTTCCCATTTGTACATAGCAACTAAGTACTTGTTTCATTTGCAAATTACACAGCAATAGATGTTTGACTTGTACCCACACCGTTCCAGCCAGGGATATTGTCCCCTGAGCATCTGTTCTAATTGTATTAATGATTTTTAGATACATGAAATAAAAATTGATTTTTCACTACTTTAAGTGACCTTATTGTGGTGGAATTTTTGTTTCTTTGGTTTGATCGTTGTTCTACATTCCACATTCTTGATATGTTCAGTATATTACTGGCAACCTTTACATTCTTTGCCAATTGTTGGTCTTCTCATTTCCCATCAGATAAAACCATCAGCAGTTACGACCTCTTTCTTGAAACTTAATCTTTCCAAGACTGAACTTGAGGTCTGCCCCACCATCTACTAACAGTCTATCCCAACCTCTCCATCTCAGTCTGTGAAATCACTATAGCACAGAGGCAGCAGGCCCGCTGACCTGAAATCTAGATCATAGTTTTATTCTACACACCACAAAGGAAACTATATTGAGACATCTTACCATAGTTTCAGCCGAGTTCCGAGTCTCAAATCCAATACTAAAAATTGGAACACACACCACGCCAAGAAAGAAAAGCCCTTAACTGACTCTAATGAGAATGTCATAAAACCAGCTGACCAAGGCAGGGGGTAGCCCTTGTTTACTGTCACACTGCCTTGTACTCCAAGCTAGAGAAAGATCCCACCTCCCAATTTAAGCTGAAATTATATGCTCTTTTAGATAAAAGTTTTGAGCTAGTCCTTTACCCTTGACACCTCAGACATTTTTCCACTTTCCTAGGTATTCTCCTACTTCTTCATAACGATGGACATCTCTTCCTTACGACCTGGGTGTTCATGCCACTTCTCAATATCTTAGAAGAAATCCCGACATGTCCAGCAATCATTTCATTTTGAGAGCCATTTTGAGAGAATCACAACTACTTTTCATTCCGTGATCACATCTTCATCCAACAAAGGGGAACAGCCATGGGGAGTAAATTTGCCCCCAGTTATGCTAATCTATACATAGGGCTATTCAAGGAACTTAACATCCATACAAATTCATCTTTATAGATCAGACACTTATTATAACGGAACATAGATGATATCTTTATCATCTGGACAGGGAGTGAAGAGGAGGCCCTAAATTTTATTAAAAGACATCACTCGATTCACACCTCCGGGATTCCACCAGTGTACTGGCTGCCCTGGGACATTGTCTGGAAACCGACATACAAAATGGACGACCTTGGATGCGTCTGCACTCTACTCCAATATCCCCCACGACAAAAGGCATCCATATGATTGATCTGTCTCCGTCGTGACAATTCGATGCCGACACAACAAAGGCATTTCATCCTGGAGGCCATTAGATCTACCGCAGGAAGGTACGAGGTCCCCTAGATCTCATGAAGGAGTCATGGGAGGAAGAATTAGGTTCAGAGGTCTCTAGTTGACTACGTCCTGAAGTTCAGGAAGAGACTGCAGGCATTGACAGGGATGGTGCAAGGGAAACAGACCCAAGCCACCAGAAACAGTGGTATGAAAGGAATGCAAGGGAAAGAGTGTACGAGGTGGACTAGAAAGGTGGTTATTGTGGTGAATTTTTTGTTTCTTGGTTTGATCGTTGTTCTAACATTCCACATTCTTGAGATGTGCAGTATATAACTGGCGGAGCCTTAACATTCTTTGCCAATTGTTGGTCTTCTCATTTCCCATCAGATAAACCATCAGCAGTTACGACCTCTTTCTGAAACTAATCTTTCCAAGACTGAACTTGATGTCTCCCCCCCACATCTACTAACAGTCTATCCCAACCTCTCCATCTCAGTCTGAAATCACTATAGCACAGAGACAGGCCCGCGTCGGGGTTTGTTTTTCTACTACTGACCTGAATCTAGATCATAGTTTTATTCTACCACACACAAAGGAAACTATATTGAGACATCATACCATAGTTTCAGCCGAGTTCCAGAGTCTCAAATCCAATACTAAAAATTGGAACACCCAACAGCCAAAGAAAGAAAAGCCCTTAAACTTGACCTCTAATGAGGATGTCCTAAAACCAGCTGACAAGGCAGGGGGATAGCCCTTGTTTACTGTCACACTGCCTGTACTCCAAGCTAAGAAAGATCCCACCCCAATTAAGCTGAAATTATAGCCGCTTTTAGATAAAAGTTTGAGCTAGTCCTTTACCCTGACACCTCAGCATTTTCCCCACTTTCCTAGGTATTCCCTACCCTCTTCATACGATGGACATCTCTCCTACGACCGGGTGTTCAGCCACTTCTCATACTTATAAGAAATCCCGACATGTCCAGCATCATTTCATTTGAGAGCATTTGAGAGCATCACAACTACTTTTCATTCCGTGATCACTCTTCTTCCAACAAGGGGAACAGCCATGGGGAGAGTAAATTTGCCCCAGTTATGCTAATCTATCATAGGGCTATTCAGAACTTAACATCCATACAGATTCATCTTTATAGATCAGACACTATTATAACGGTACATAGATGATATCTTTATCATCTGGACAGGAGTGAAAAGGGCCCTAAATTTATTAAAGACATCACTCGATTCACACACCACTGGCTGCCCTGGGACATTGTCTGGAAACCGACATACAAAATGGACGACCTTGGATGCGTCTGCACTCTACTCCAATATCCCCCACGACAAAAGGCATCCATATGATTGATCTGTCTCCGTCGTGACAATTCGATGCCGACACAACAAAGGCATTTCATCCTGGAGGCCATTAGATCTACGGCAGGAAGGTACGAGTTCCCTAGATCTCTGAAGGAGTCATGGAGGACAAATTAGGTTCAGAGGTCTCTAGTTGCTACGTCCTGAAGTTCAGGAAGAGACTGCAGCGCATACCGGATTGCAAGGACAGCAGTTCCAAGCCACACAAAACAGTGGTATGAAAGGAATCAAGGGAAAGAGTGTAGACGTGGACTAGAAGGTGTAGGTCGTGCCCGTATCCATTCATCAACATTAAATATGTAGTCACGATCGCAAGAAGCACAAAGTTTTCACGTGAACATGATCAGGTTCATCATGATAGGGATCATGCGTCTGCCAGTTTGCAAGCATACGAAGGGGGAAAGGAAGCCCTTGCCTGACTTACAGGGTCCATTAAGGATAGTCCTGCTCCGCTGTCTGATATGCATAACCCCAGCTAGAGAGACAAACATTCCTTCCATTTTCACTGTTTGTACAGGAAAAACCCACTAGCCTCTCACCACATAGACCAGGCAACACCACCAGTCAGACAAGTTTGCGATCAACCCATTCCTTAGGAGGGTTGATAATGGCCTGCTGGTGGGAGTCGGGATGAACGGGTGGCACCGGAAGCCACCTATTAGAGTGGTTGGTATGCGAGGATGTCCCCATTTTCGTGTCCTTGGGGGGAGGCACAATGGTGTATGTCAGGAGGGGTGACCGCTAGGTCGGAGCTTCTGGGTCCAAGATCAACCGGGATAAGTGCGAGTTTGGCGTGGCTGGGAAGGGAGTCCCGCCACGACCTCTTCCAGGTTCAAATTTCAGCATCGAATTTGGCCAGGGGGGATACCCCATGCAAAACTGGATGGCAGGCTAAGATCGCCGCTCGAGGATGGACCAGTGAGAGGTTGTCTTTAAACCCTTTGCTAGTAGGTTAAACCTGATGAAAACTACCTGCCCTGTTGCGATATATCTGGGCACTGTATGATGTTGCCAGAACCCTCTGGACTCGGGGTTGTACAGTCTGTTCTTCCAGCTGTTATGTGGCTACCTTCGGCTGCACGAGGACGCTAACGTTTTCATCATGAGCGATATCACAGAGTTGGTGCCTGCCACCAACACCCGTCAGGTTAGTAGTTCCAATACTACTGTACACCGCCAATATGAAGGATATGCACTATGGGGAGCGCCCCCCTCTCCATTCCTTTCCAGAACCTAATCAAGAGAGGTTTACTTACCGCACCGAGGAGACAAGGAGGGTTGTGTATGGTCAACCCTGTGGTGTTCCTAGTAAACCTTTGAAGATCAAGGTACAAACTCTGGAAAAGAGGGTCTCGGTAACTCCTGAGAGGGCTCCCTGGTATACTCCTGCAGGGGATGGTTCGGCCTTTTTCCAGGAATGGGGAGACAGGAGGACAATGAAGGATCTTCGACACCCTTGGCATCTTCCGTCTTAATATCCCCAGTTCTGAAGGAGATTCACCGGTGAAGGTGGGAATGTGGGATAACAGGACCATGTTGAGGAAAGTCCTCAACAAGACGGTTCCGTTGACCCATTTCCAGAAGCCCCTGGTCCTCAGTGTAGTATAGTTGCAGTTTACTGCATTCGGAACTTTTTTCCCCCGCTTCCCAGTACACGGCATGGAGTATTAAATACCATCACTATGAAGTGCAGTTTGTTATACAGAAAACAAGCCCCAACACAGCTCTGTACACGGAAAAATAAAGTTACATTTATAGAAATGGAAATGCAAAAACAAAAAAAGGGCCTCGGCGGGAAGGGGTTAAAACCTCTGGTGAAGCATTTGAGCCAAGATGCACAACCCGGAACTTTGATTAAGGGGTATTAAAATATATTAATATTTTAAAATACTAATCATATAGATTGAGTGAAAGATCAGGATCATATATGGGCAGCACTGAAGTTGTATGTACATTCTTGACATATATCAAAAATAATGGAAGTAACCAACCCACCTCCACACCCTAAGAGGTAGCCTTTACCATATGAAGTTCTCTTTAGCAGCCATAAAGGAAGTTTCCAAAGGACGTTACCATATAGGCATGTGAGCAAGTCTAATGGAGAAATTTGGCATACAATACAAGTCTATGTGAGTTCAGGGGTTAAAAAGGGTCCTATTCAAGGGACACACACAAATTAGTAAGCATAAATTAAGAAAAACAAAACGATTAAAAAAGATCAGTAAATGCGTAGACAAATGAATAACAGTATGTTCCATATCTAGGCAACTAAAAAAAAAATTCACGTTCTAGGAGAACATGACAAATATAATAGGACTATTTATAAACTAAAAATTCACAAAATGTTGATGGGTTTATGGGGGGGGGGGGGGGATGGATCGGGATTACCTGGGTGCAGTGGAAGGGACAGAGTACCAAGCGGCACAGGACAATGTAGAAATGGTCAACAGGGTATGGGAATATACCAGAACTGGGACCCCACGAGCTATGGCTTCTTTAGGGTTCAGGACGTGATACCAGGTAGGAGGGGCCCATGACTCCTCCTGTTGGGTGGGCAGAGGTGGGTCTGCACCCCATATAATCAGGCACCTCTAAGGCCACATAGTCTTTCACCTCGGGGAAATCTTCCCATCACCAAGTGCATGGAGGATCTTAAAGTGTGGACTATCAATCCCCATTAGGGTCACACACAAGGTAACTTACTGAACTGCTGAGACTTGTAGTGCTACCGTGTATTTGTGCGCAGTTTACTGTATATATCTATTGTGTACCGTATTGTCTAGTGTGCCCTTAAGGTAAGGCTTAAGACCAATTCAGCACTAGACACCGGCAGAGTGAAATTACAGTAAGGCGTGAGATACATCAAGTTACAGTTCTTTGTTAGTTACCAACAGCTGTGAGAATGGCCGGTAGGAACCAAGGCCGGAAGAATGCTGCCATTACTGAGGATGATGCAGTACCGCAGATGGACCAGGAGGAGGTGGGAGGCACCATTGTTCAAGGAGAGACTGAGCTCTGCCCAGATGCCTCAAACGGCCAGTCACCAGTCCCACATTGTACTGCCCACATAGTCCGATGGGCATGGCAGCCATCTTGCAAGCTTTTGTCCAGGTTTACAGGCAGGCAACCATGCTGCATATGAAACCTTCATGGCTGCTGCAGAATGACGAGAGCGAGCAAAGGCTACAGAGCGGCAACGGGACCATGAACACCAGCTGAAGATGCATGCTATCCCAGGACACACTGTCCTACCCGACGCTCGCTCCACCAGCCAGCTATACTTAGCCTTGCATATAAGATTGTGTTTCACAAAGGCCTTTGTTCGGCCAAAACGTCACTGACCTTTATTGTTTTCATGTAACTAAAAAGCATCACTTGGCATCATATCTAAAGGAGTGCTTGGATTACTTGGTGTGGGAACCCCAATCCTGAAAAGCAACCGTTTGTCTATGTGCGACAGCACAAATCAGACGATGCTCCAGCTACAACAGTCCGCTCCAGCTAGTCCAGTGTTACCGGAGAACCATGTGTCAAAGCTGAGGACACTGCGCCTGCTGGATAAAGGTACTGACATTGACACCTTTTGAATAAACTTGTCAACAGTACCATGTGCCTGTGGACCAATGGGTTGCCTATTCTCAGAGGAAACGCTCTGTAAATATTTGACCATCTATCGAGACCACCCCAAGAAGCTCCGGAGTCTCCGGGGGGGTTTGCCGACAGCTGGACTGACCACATGAGGGCTCTACTCCGAGCAGTGGACCTCAGTACTGGGAAATACCACATTCCAGCAGCTGAAGGAGCAAATCGCCATGGAGCAGTTTTTGTGGAATTGCCCGGAGGAATTACAGCAGCACACCGGAAGCCAAAAGGAGGCTTTGGAAATAGCTGGCCTGGCAGACGAGCACAGCAACAAATACAGGATTCGAGGCCAGGAGACCTGCTGGCTGGAGAGGGGATTAGACACCATTCCTGCCACTAACCCCAAGGAGACATCTGCCCATCCTTCCCTCTCCATGCTGGTTGGTGAGCCCCATGTAAGTCATCTGTGTAAGCAGCCAGGACACTTCAAAGCCATTTGTACAGCAGTCAGAAAGAAGATGCGACACTCACCAATGTGGTACTTCGAGCTTTAATGGGTGCAGGAGCAGATACAGGACGCCGACATGCGGCAAGGCAACGGGCAGTTTTGCGCTGTAAAGCGCCTTCTCAAGCCTCTGATCAAAGCCATTTGTCCCACGCCTCACAAGGGCTTGGTACCGTCCCTAAAACAGTCCACTATTTATTGTGTGGGTGGGGGTGGTGGGAGGTCCCATGATAACTTGAAATCTGTCACAATAGGCCAGGCTGTGGCCATGGGACTGAGATACTGGGGCTGAGCTAGCCCTTGTACAACCAGAACTGGCATCCCCACAGGATTCAATACCCGAAATAACCCTAACCATGTCTGGAATTGGAGGAACAGAATTGGCACTGCCCATTGCCAAGGTGTATTTGCACTGGGGTGCGGGGAGGGGCATAAGGGAGGTGGGGGTATCCTCTGATATTCCTGTGACTGTCTTGCTGGGAACAGACTTGGGCAGGCTAGTATTACAGTATGTGACCACAGACTTTGCAAGGACCGATCCCTTAGCCAGAAATATACACCCTGCCACTGTAGCAGACAGACAATGAATGATTGTTGACAGTGTTGAAATTGCCAATAATATTAATGTGTGGGACATGCCTACTGCAAGGAATGTAGGTGTGGGTAGGGTCATGGGTCCCACTTTGACCCTCTGATTGGATGGTCCCCTCCCCCAAGGGCAGACTACTATAGGGAGTGGCCTGTCAGCCTCTGGAAACCTGTTATCCTCCGAGATTCCTAGTGTAGGGAGAGACAGGGGGCTAACAGATGCAGGGGGAAATGTTTGCAGGTGCGAACTCCATGCAGAATCTATGGGGTTTCTCGGGACAGGGCCTGCCCTGGTGACTGGATCAGAAGTCAAGAGGAAGTGGGTGCCACCTGTGTTTGTAGAGCACCGGATGTAGGTGCGTGGGCAGAGCCGCCAGGCAGGCTTGACCATTAAGCCGGGAAAGTGGTACCAGGTGATTATGAGTGAGGTCCACTACCTGGGACAACAGGTAGGTGGGGGAGTGCTGAAGCCAGAGCCAGGGAAAGTGGATGCCATTGCATCCTGACCCACCCCCAGGACTAAGAAAGAGGCGATTATCCTTCCTGGGCATGGCTGGGTACTTTAGGATTTGTACAACACTATGCCCCTGACGGACCTCACCAGGATGAAGTTGCCCTCCACAGTCCATTGGTCGCATAAATGCAAAATTGCTTTCCAAGCGCTGAAGACTGCTCCGTCTACCTTCCCAGTGCCACAAGAAGCCGACTTCAAACAGCCATTTATAGTGCAAACCGACGCCATAGAGTTCGGCCTCTGTGCCGTACCTGGCCCCCAACACCCAGTTATGTACCTGAGCCGGAAGCTCCTGCCAAGGGTGGTGGCCTACTCCACCATGGAGAAGGAATGCAGCCCTACTTGTACAGGCGCCACTTGGTGGAGACTGATCACAATCCCTTCGTTACAGTTTCCAGAACCAATGGGAGGTTGTTATGCTGGTGCCTTGTACTCCAACAGCACAACTTCACCATTAGTCACAAAAAGAGTGAACACAGTAATTCAGATGGTTTCTCCAGGCAACAGGAGATAGCCGATGGGCGAACACAGAAGGGTGTTGCCCCCTAGCGCAGTCTGAGGGAGGTGTGATAAATGGGACCAGGGGGAGGGGGCCATATACTACTCAAATTCCCCACTTTCCCCCCGGCCTCCGCTTAATTACCCCAATGGAGCTAGCAGAGTGTTATCTGGTTCGGGAGGGTACCAAGCTTCAAAAGAATTGTCTCCCAGTCACGCCATCTCCACAGGCTTCAGCTGATTCTCTGAGGGGTGATGACTGAGGGATGGTTTTAGGTGGGGCTCAGCTTCAGTTGTCTATGAGCTAATGTATGGGGCTCAGAGTGCCAGCAGAGATGCCAACCTGGTGATGATGCCAACCTAGTAGTAAGAGTCAGGAGGTAGCAATGAGTGTACCTAAAATTTACTATTTTGATAGTCAAAGACACATTCTAGGGAGGAAAAAAAAAATAAATAAAAAGGGTTCCGAGATATGTAGTATCTCTATCGCTGCACGCCAAAGTGTGACAGCGGGGCGGGCTGAGGTCAGAGTGTTAAACGCCATGCACTCAGATGATAGTTTACACAAGCTATGCAACTGTTGGTCAGACCCCAGAGAGAGGGGGGGGGGGGGGGGAACCATTTGTCACGTGGGACCAGGGTAGGCTGTACAGGCAGAGCATTCCCACTGGCCCCCAGCAGGATGTATCCCTTGATACATTTCCCTTTCCGGTAGCAGCTTTTGAGAGTTGCCCATGAGATCCCACTAGCAGGCCATCGAGAGATAAGCAAAAACGAAAGTCACCTCAAGCTGAATTTCTATAGCCCAATATGGGGAACACAATACTGCTGTTACTGTATGGCATGTCAAAGGGTGGGGAAGGACGGCCAGGTGCGCCAAGCTCCCTCATACCATTACCCACGATGAAGGAGTCCATCCAGAGGATTGCCGTCAACATTGTAGGCCCTGTGAACATCACCAGCAGCTCTGGTAAATGCTTCATCCTTACGGTTGTGGATTATGCAACATGTTACCCAGAGGCCGTTGCATTCTCATCAATCAGGGCTGACAAGGTGGCAGATGTGCTCCTCACTATATTCTCTCGTGTAGGGTTCCCCAGAGAGATGCTCACAGAACAGGGGGATCTGATTTGTTTGCCTAACCTAATGAAGTGGCTCTAAGAAAACACAGACCAATGGCCTCTGCGAGCAGTTGAATGGAACCCTAACAGATGCTCCGGACATTTGCGGATACCCATGGGCTTGGATTGTCATCTACCACACCTGCTATGAGCTTAGAGAGGTGCCGCAGGCATAAACTGGAATCCAGCCGATCACACCATCTCGATTTATTTCTACAAGGATAGGTTACAAATATGAACAGCGGCCTCAGGGACGCATCACAACTGAGCAACATCCTGAAAGAAATTCCCTGGGAACAAGATTTTCTCATCGCCACCCTCGACGTTGCAGCTTTATACTGCAACATCGAAGACTCTTTAGGCCTAGCGTGTATTGAAATCTTACAAGACCCCAAGATCCGACACAGTCGAGAACAATTTCTAATAGAAAGCCTCTCCTTTAAAAAAAAAAAAAAAAAAAACACTTCTTACACACGGGAATCGCATATTCCATCAGCAAAAAGGCACAGCGATGGGGACCAAAGTCGCCCCCTCTTATGCCAATTTTCAAAAACATCTTCATCATACCCCATACGAAACACTTAGGCAAACTGAAATGATATAAAAGATACATTGATGACTTGTTCATAATCTGGCAGGGGATTGGGGTCTCACCTTCACCCACGCAGTATAGTCCTGAGAAAGTAGAATTTCTGGATTTAGTAATAGGACACAATGATAGTAGCTTCACCACAGCCACATTTTTCAAAAAAGTAGACATAAATAGCCACTTAGATTACCACAGTAACCACCACAGAAAACGGCTCCGGAACATCCCGTATAGCCAAATTAGGCGCCTCAGGAGGAATTGTTCCGACACCCAAGTGTTTAGACAACAGTACACTAAAAATTAAATCGCTAATGCTATAGAGAGCAAACCAGTCTAGTCAGATGGAGCGACCCCAACCAAAAAAGACCACAAGCGAAAAAACATAACGCGCCCCCACCAATTGAAATTTATCACTACTAATAGCAAAGACAGTCAAGACATTTTGGGCATCCTGAATACTAAAACATAAATGTAAAAAAAAAAAAAAAAAAAATTAATAATTCAATATAACCCCCAATTGATCACCCTGCTACAGGCCTCACCGTGAGTCGCATGGCAGTGAAGTCACACTCTGCGACATCACCGAACAATTTCTAATAGAAAGCCTCTCCTTTATTTTAAAAAACAAAATTATTTTATACATGGAATTCCATCAGCAAAGAGGCACAGCGATGGGGACCAAAGTCGCCCCCTCTTACGCCAATCTTTTCATGCACAATTGATGACTTGTTCATAATCTGGCAGGGGATTGGGGTCTCACCTTCACCCACGCAGTATAGTCCTGAGAAAGTAGAATTTCTGGATTTAGTAATAGGACACAATGATATTAGCTTCACCACAGCCACATTTTTCAAAAAAGTAGACATAAATAGCTACTTAGATTACCACAGAAAACGGCTCCGGAACATCCCGTATAGCCAAATTAGGCACCTCAGGAGGAATTGTTCCGACACCCAAGCGTTTACACAACAGTACCCTAAAAAATTAATCACTAATGCTATCGAGAGCAAACCAGTCCACCTTTATGTTTTAGTGTGCAGTGCTTAGAGAGTCCGAGTACTTTGTGTTTGATGTTATATCTATGCTGATTAACTCTAATATTATATTATATATATACCCAATTGATCACCCTGCTACAGGCCTCACCGTGAGTCGCATCGCAGTGACGTCACACTCTGCGACATCACCGAGCGGCAGGGCGCCGCCATCTTTATTTACATTCGATCGTCTATGGCAGAGCGAGGGAACTTATTGTTCCCTCGCTCTGCCATAGACCAAAGGCAGACACATCGGCGGGATTCGGCCCACGGCACCAAATACATAGTGGGGGCCCTTCTAAAGGCCAAGTGGTGGGGGCCCTGGGGCTCGCACCCCGGGAGCCCTCCCTATGATCCGGCCGTGTAAATTACAGTAGTGATACAAATCCACAGCTATGGGCTAGTTTGTATAGTCAATGTGAAGAGGAGAAGAAGAAAATTGATAAGAAAGTGTATGAATAAATTACAGAAGAAGCTAAAGGAATGTACTACATATGGTTAAGGATGACCCTTTTGCATTCTTGATTAAATTTGCGCAGGCTTATAGAATGGTTTTTAGATGTCCCAGATGGAGTAACCAAAAGCTACGATTAGGGATTTTGTCAAACGCTTCAAATACTTAGAACCCGTCTCCAAGGAGATCGCGTCAGAGAAAGCTACTGTGGAGGAAGCAGCAACCTTCATTCATCACATAAGATCAATGAAGCGGACAACCGCAAATTTTCCCTTATGTGTGCGTCTAAGAAAGTAGTGAAAAAACAGTCAAGTTTCTCATCAAGAAAGTCAGAAGGAAAATGTCAAAGCCAAAAGGGAACTTACAAGTTTCCTCTGAAATGAGTTTTTATTGCGGTAAAGCCGGACATCTGAAATGGCAGCGTAGGAAATTCCTTAGTGAGGGACAAAATTTTGGGAAAGAAATTGGGTTTGTGCCAACAAATCCTCCTAAAGAACATAAGTCACAGTCACCATATTCACCTCTAATTAGAGAATTAACACATCTTACAAAGGGGGAACACCTGGTGAGAAAATCAATGGTTTGTTAGCTACTCCGTGACTAGAAAAGAAATTGACCTCTCGCTCCTTGGAATTGGTGACTTATGTTTTTTCAGATGACTGGACGACCATTTTTATGGGGATCCTTACAAGGTCAAGAGGTTACATTCCCAATTGAGTAACTTATCAGGATAATCCTGTATTGACTAACGCACCAGGTTGTACAATTTTTGGTTTTAGTGGGAGAGGTGGCACAAAAGCTTCTTTAGCTCCGAATGTTGACTTTGGTTTTCAGAAAACCTGGAAATTTCAACTTTGATATTTGGCATTGAACGAATTCTGAGCACATTCTAGGGACTGACCTAATGAAACCATGGGGTTGGGTCATTGATTTCGGAAAGATGTTAATGGATCTAAACCTGTGGTTATTGATCGCACCGATTACAGTAAGGTTGGAACAATTTGTTTGGACAGAAGCAGTACCCTCTGAACGTTTGTGACCCGATACTGGTGGTGATGAGGTTTTGAAAGAAGTTGTACAGCGAACTCCTTTGTGGGCGCAATTCAGGAATGAAGGATGTACTTTTGAATATTGAAGGGAGAGATCCACTTGCACAAAAGCAATACAAGTTACCACCAGAATCCATTGGTGCCATGTCCAAGATTATCCAGGAGTTGCTGGAACAAGGTGTTAAGGAAAACTAATTCTGTGACAAACAACCCTCTGGTGTATGAAGAAGCCCGATGGCTCGTACAGAATGTTACCGAATTTGAGGATGTTGAATAAGTCTACGCCAAACATGACACCTATTGTGGCAGATACACATGACATGATGGCAAGACTCAATGCCAAGGCAAAGTTTTTTTTCCGTGTTAGGCATCAGCAATGGGTTTTTCAGCATTTGTCTGGCAAAGAGTTGTCAATACAATATTTTGTTTTTATTCACCTGGATGAGCAATACACATTTTGTAGACTACCCCAGGGGGCTCATTTGTCACCATTGACAAATGAAGTGTTATCAAAGGATTTATTAAAATTTTCACGACCAGATTGTTTATTGTAATATGTGGGATGATATTTTGTTGCCAACTGAGGATCGAGAATTGAATTTGTCTTGTTGCTCACATTGTTGCATGAAGCAGGACATGAAATTGAACGCCAAAAAAGTGAAGCTACTGCAGACTGAAGTGAGAAATCTTGGTGTAATCATTAGCCCAGGAAAGAGGCGACCCCTGCAGGACAGGATCGCAGCCGTTGCTTCCTCTTCCCATTCCAACATCACACAAGGCTTTAAGACATTTCTTGGGTCTTGTCAACTTTTCCAGAGAATTCATAGAAGGTTTTGCAGAAAAAGCCAAACTTCTTTAGGATCTCTTGAAAACAAATCATGAGGATTCTTTTGGACCATGGGAAGAGGCACAACAGAAAGCTTTGGATACCTTGAAAAGAGATTTACAATCAGCACCAGCACTTGTTACTGTGGAAAGGTCGGCTCCATTTGCTATTCAGCTCCATACTTCTGAGACGGCAGGGTCAGCCCTTTTGCAGTTGCAAGGGGGAGAGTGGAGAATTTTGGGTTATTTTTCCAAGCGCCTCACACCTTTGGAGAAGGGTTTTGAAATTTGTGCCAGACATTTGGTGGGAGTGCATTTTGGTGTTAAGGCCACTGAACATGTTGCTGGTTTTAGCAAAATTATTTTGCAGACTCCTCATTCCACACTAAAAATTCTCCTTGAGAAAAACGTCCCGGGTGAGTGTCAGAGATTTGCACATTAGTTGTTGTGATCAACCTCAATCTATTTTGATGACAAAGACAAGGCCAAATATGTCCTTCCTCAACGTATGCAATATGTTCAGACACCTTTCATGAGCCTTGTCCTTCCTCTTTAGGAGAGAGGCAGAGCACACAGACGAGACAGTTTTTGTAGATGGTTCCAGGTATTAGGCTACATGCACACTGCTGTTGCCCGCTGCACCGTAGCACGGCAAACACACAGCAGCACAGGGAGAGGAGGTGGTGAGCGCTGCTCACCCCCACCCCTCACCATAGGGATATATGGTGCATGGCGCTGTATGCCGTGAAAAGGACATGTTGGGCCGTGCACCCATTGCAGTCTATGGGGGACGTTTATTGGCCATGCATGGCAGGCACACAGCAGCGCTCACCCCCTCCTCCTCTCCTTGCGCGCTGCTGTGTGCCTGCCATGCTACGGCGGGCAACAGCAGTGTGAATATAGCCTTACTCTGAGGGAAAGTGCTACTCCGGTTATGCAATATGGTTACCAGGACATTACTCCGCTCAGAGGGCAGAGCTTGGACTTTTTTTTTTTCCCCTTTTGGACATTTGCAGTGACCGTTCATATGTGGCGAGTTCTCTCAGAGACTACTTACAAGTGTGGGAGAAAATAGGTTTTGTAGATTCCTCTAACCAAGTGTTAGTGCACAGTGACACAAAACATTTGAGTTGGCAGCAAAAAAAATCTCAACACTTCTGCAGTAGTGAAAGTCCCAGCACATAATGAGCCAACTATAGGAAACAACATTGCAGATGAACTAGCGAAAGAAGCAGCTAGAACCGGACAATTAATTGGAGAGACGACTCCTTGCGGGCATTAACAGTTCGGAAAACAGATCTGCAAAATTAGGCAAGTGCGGAAGAACAAGCAGAGGATCCATCCCTTGCCGCTTCTCAGGTTGTGTGTCATGACTTTAATGGGGATTTGCGTCCTGTTGTACCAAAACATTTACAAATGGATATCACCAAATACAAATCATGAGAGTTTGGGTCATCTGGGTCAGAAAAAGTTGCTAGACATTCTCAAAGAGAAATTTTACTGGAAAAAAAAAAAAAAAAAAAAAATGGAAAAGACTGTCCAGGATGTTGTTCAGTCATGTCTTATTTGTGCACAAGTGAACCCACAACCTAAGGGGCAGAAGCCTCCACTCTTACGGATCGCACCTGCAGATGGTACATGGACTACATTGCAAATTTTTTTTTTTTTTTTTTTTTTTTTTACAAAATTTGTATTTTGTACTTGGGGGATCCCCAAAATTATGACTTCAGACGGGGGAGGGGGGACTCATTTCACTGTTTGTTCTATTCTAGGGGTACAGCCGCAGTTTCATGTGCCCCCTCACCCGCAATCTGCAGGAATTGTGGAGAGAATGAATAGAAAAAAAAAAAATGAATTACAAAGTGGTTGTTGGATAAAGGGAATACTTGGGTTGATGCAGCACCTTTTGTTCCGATGAGAATAAGGGGATCCATTTCTTCAACAACCCAAAACACTGAATTAATAACTGGGAGAAAAATGCCATTGATTTTCCCAAATGAACCATTTTTGTCAAGGAAAAAAAAATTACCAGGTCCAGGTGGTTACAATTATTACAGGAGAATTTAAACAATTCTTCCACATCCAAAACATGGTGCCACCTCTTCCAAATTTGTGAAAGGAGCTTCAGTAATGATTAAAAAAAAAAAAAACTTACAGTAAGAGTGGACCTTGGCAAAGTAACTGGGAAGGACCCTTTGAGTATTTTTCATGGCATCCAGAGCTTTGTACCAGAATCATTACATCACTTATGGTATCAATAATTTCACAGGCAGCGGAAATTGTGGATACATGTTGATCAATGTACTGTATATACTCGAGTATAAGCCGAGACCCTAATTAACACAAAAAAAAACTGGAAAACCTATTGACTCAAGTATAAGCCAAGGGTGGGAAATGCATGGTCACAGCCCCCCCATTATATAGACAGCCAGCCCGCCCCCTTGAGCATATAGCCTGCCAGCCCCTCCCGGTCTGTCGCCGGCACCAGGACATCAGCCGCAAGCTGACAGTGTGTGCCGATGTGGCTGACGTCACGAAGACTGACGGATCAGGACCCGATGCCGGAGACGTGATGGATGCCAGGGAGCGTCAGAAGGGGAGTTCACTTTTAGTTTTTTCCTTGACTCGAGTATAAGCCAATTTAGGGTTTTTCAGCACATTTTCTCTGCTGAAAAACTAGGCTTATACTCGAGTATATATGGTAAATTGTATGTGCCTAAATAATGATACTGATACTTTACAGGGAATGAAACTCTTCATGGAACCCGAGATCTGTAACTATCCAAGATGGGTTCGGAAAAGAAGTGGTTTCATAATTGGATCATCGATACTGCTGATGGGTCTCACTGTTGTCCACATGGAACTTTGCAAGAACAATTTCATCAACTATACAAGAAACTTCATGAAAAGAGAATGAGGATACAATTTAGAAGATTTTGTTGAAGACTACAGACATTTCCGGCAGTCTTTGTATGGGTTTTGGGGCAAAATGTGTTGAAACCTATTATTTTGTACATGTCACACACATAGAACTCAATGCACAAGCAGATCCCAAACCAATAGTTACACATAATAGGACCGGTACATGGGAATGTACGTTAGATGTTTTATCATGGAGTATATTGATAAGAGGGAATGAATCGGCTACATGGAATGGAGATCTCACTAATGATACGATCTCTCTAGGGAAGATCTCGGAATGAAATTTGGTTTTATGCTCCAAATTATGTAAAAATTATGGATCCATCAATTCTTCCAATTACAGGAAAGGATGAGGAAGATTGGAAGTTTCAGATTATAAGAGAACCTGTCCAAGTTAAATGTATCCATAAGTTTTACAGTTTCCAATACAATTAAGCCAGAAGAAGTACAAGTTGTCCATAAAGTGGTTAATATGCAGGAAGGAACAGATACATTATATTTAATATGTAACACAAGGTTGGAAATACCTTTAATTCAATTCTAACTTCGAGAAACTACCGAAAAATACATTTCCTTTGGTCTACTGGTCCAACAAAAGGTCATCCATAAAGGTCAAAATGGGAATGTTAAATGGCTGGATAAATAGTTTATATTTTATCAAGGTCGACCATCTCCCAGTGATTCAGGGATATATCAGTGTTGCATATTAATTATGACTAATAACAAGCAATGTGCATCTCCGATTGTCACTGTGTGGTCACCCACAGATAGAGCTTGTACAGGGGTTACATCTAATCCATCTAGTCCTTTCCAGATTAACCACTTCCGGTCTAAGCCGCTTTTAAGAGATGGAAAATTTGTAACAATAATATGGACCTATAATATCTCAGACTGGAAAATATCCTCTAGGTATCCCGAGTGTGGAAAACATCTTGTTAACATGGAAGGTCTAGAACGGTGGTTTAGGAAGAGTATTACAACCAAATCAAGAGCTAAGAGGAATTACAGAGGGTATTTTAGGAGGAATTGGGACTTTTGGAAGCTTGATTAATACAATGACAATTATGTGAACAACAAATGGAGCAGGCACTACTGATGTAGTCAATATGAATGATGTCCACGCATCCCCAAAATCAATCTACAACAAGAAAAAAGATGGGATGCGTACAAGGGACTAGACAATAAGACAACATTTTATTAATTCAAATATAAAAAAAACAAATAAACAAAAAACAATGAAAGAATAAAAACACTTAAAAAATACCCAAATGGTGTATATGACTGCCAGGGACTGGTGAGCCCTGAAATTCCTCCCATGTGCTGACTGGTAATAACAATTGAAAAAGTGCAATTCTGTACACGTAAAGACACCAGGTATCCAAAATACATGAAAAAGTATAAAAAGAGTGTGGTTAAGTGCAAAAAGGACCTGGTGCTAAGAAAGCCTGCCGGTTTGAAGGATGCAAGGTTCCTGATAGGGACAATACATAAGTGATACCAATCCAGACAAGGTGGACTCCAGATGAGCAGTCAGGCTAAGTCAGACGGAGAGGGATGAGGAGCAGACCCCACGTGTATTGTCACCTGACTGGTGACTTCCTCAGGGGTAAGTCAATGAAAATTATATCGTAGGTATATAGGTAGACATCCTAAGCAAAAAGAATAACGACGAAAAAAAGAATAACGAAGGGAAAAAAAAGTGTAATACAATGAACATTAATTCATTACAATCAGATCTAAAAACCATAGGTTATCTCGGTAAAAAGGAATTCAAGTTCCAGGAGTCTTAATCAACTCCTAGAAAGTAGGATTGTAAATTCAGTAATTGTATTGGGATCATCTGTATCGCATCTCCAAGTGCACTGGGATGGATTCAAAGTGAGCGAGAGTCAAGTAGCCGGAGCCTGCATGGAAATTCGGATAGAATATTCCACCAATCCAAAAATTATGGCTCAGGCTTTACAAAGTGGAGTAACTCCTCTCGGTCTACTGGAAAATGTACCCATTGAATATTATTCTAGTATTAGACATATAGATCTGTGGGTAAGTAAGTGGTTAGGGTGTAATGAGAACATGTGTATAGCCACCTCAATGATTCCAGTAGCCAGGAGAGAGCCAATGGCTGTTCCAGGGACCGCTTTGGTGGTTCAGCAAAACTCAACTTCTTCATTATCAATTAGAATATGTTAAATTTGCATATGATTGTTCCCATATCGAACAACTGGATCTTTCTTCATGTCATGCCAAAATCTGTTTGCCACAACAAGATAAATTTATCTTATCATTCCTGTTTTCAGAACCAGACGTCTTGTCATATGCATGGATTGTAAAACATAAAAATCAATCCACGATTTGGTAACAAAAAACAAAAATTTGCTTACAAGTCATGGCCAAGGAAGAAATGCGTTCCGCGTTCTTTTCTACATTAAGGAATTTTGACGAGAGGATTATATTGCATGGAAGGAGATGTAAAGGCTCTTGTCAGGTCTATGGGAAGACTTACATTGTTCTTCCAAGTCTCTTGGAAATCCTTCCCATACGATAGAATCTCACAGATTGATACATTTCCTTGGAATATGTGGACAGAAGAAATCAAAAAGAGATCAAGGTCTTTTAAAAAAGGTATTAAATGAACAAATAGAAGAGGCAGAAATTGTGCTCAAACATGAACAAGGAAAAGTAGCTGAAATACAAGATGAATGGAGCCACAAAAATGATAAGGGGTATGGAGGGTTAAATCTAGTTAAAAACAACTAGATTTATTTAGTCTGGAAAAGAGACGACTACGAGGGGACATGATTAATTTATATAAATATATGAATGGTCCATACAAAAAAATATGGTGGAAAGTTGTTTCAGATTAAATCAAATCAAAAGACGAGGGGGCACTGTCTCCGTCTGAAGAAAACAAGGTTTAATCACCGGAGGCGACAGGGCTTTTTTTTTTTACTATGAAAACTGTAAATCTGTAGCAGGGGCAGCAGAGCGCTCAGGCGCTGGTCACAGCAGGGGCAGCAGAGCGCTCAGGCGCTGGTCACAGCAGGGGCAGCAGAGCGCTCAGGCGCTGGTCACAGCAGGGGCAGCAGAGCGCTCAGGCGCTGGTCACAGCAGGGGCAGCAGAGCGCTCAGGCGCTGGTCACAGCAGGGGCAGCAGGGAGACGGAGCTCAGGCGCTGTCACAGCAGGGCGAAGAGGCTCAGGCGCTGGTCACAGCAGGGCAAGCAGAGAGCGCCAGGCGAACGGCAGGGCATCGAGACAAAGAGGGCAGCAGAGAGGCTCAGGCGCTGGTCACAGCAGGGGACAGCAGAGAGCTCAGTGCTGGTCAAAGCAGGGCAGCAGAGAGCTCAGCGCTGGTCACGACAGGGAGCAGAGAGCTCAGGAGCCTGGTCCAAGCTAAGGGGCAAGAAACGAGACTAAGGACTCTTGCGGGGGTTCGAAGGAAGACAGAAGGGAGAGTCAGGCAGCTGGTCACAGCAGGGACTCAGAGAGCTCAGCCGCAGTGTCACAGCAGGGCAGCAGAGCGCTCAGGCGCTGAGTCACAGCAGGGGGACAGCAGGAGGCTCAGGCGCATGGTCACAGCAGGGGAAGCAGAGGCTCAGGCGATGAGTCACAGCAGGCACAGCCAGAGAGCTCAGGCCATGGTCAGCGCAGGGACAGAAGAGAGCAAGGGCTGGTACAGAAGAAGGAGCCGGCAAGCAGACGAGAGCTCAGGCGAGCAGGTAACAGCAGGGGCAGCAGAGAGCTCAGGCGCTGGTAACAGCAGGGGCAGCAGAGTAGCTCAGGAGCAGTAACAGCAGAGGCGCAGAGAGCTCAGGGGGGGCGTGGGTCAGCAGGGGCAGCAGGGAGCTCAGGCGCTGGTCACAGCAGGGACAGCAGGGAGCTCAGGCGCTGGTCACAGCAGGGGCAGCAGGGAGCTCAGGCGCTGGTCACAGCAGGGACAGCAGAGAGCTCAGGCGCTGGTCACAGCAGGGACAGCAGAGAGCTTCAAGAAGGGTCTAGATGGATTTTTACACCTAAATAACATTGATGGTTATGGTATATAGAATTGTTTCCCCTAAATCCCTTCCTCATCCAATCCCTTCCTTGGTTGAACTTTATGGACAAGTGTCTTTTTACAACCGTATAAACTATGATACTATGATATTATGATACTATGAAATGTCAGGAACATCCTGGTGGGGAAACTTAAAAAGATCTGTAAACATGTGGTCAAAATCTTCTACACAAATAGCGCTGCAAAATACTCTTTCGTTATTATGCTTTGTTATATATCAAGTGTTTATTATGCATAAATTAAGAAAGATGTCTAGGAATATCAAATTACAAAATAACTAAAGTGACAAAATTGTAAAAGAAAATGATAAAAAGATGTCAGGATTCTAATTCGGGTCCCAATATGGATTCAAGAATTGATCAAAAAAACAACAAAAAGTAGCTACATAAATGGTCCATGAGGGAGTGCGATACAAATGTGATACGAATGGTGAGTAGATTTATCAGATTAGAAGGTTATGATTGAAAATCCAGGTTTCAAATCATAATCAGGGGGAAATGTTACACAATCTATATGATTAGTATATTGAGTGAAAGATCAGGACCACTTATGGACAGCACTCCAGTTGTATGTACATTCTTGATATATACTGCATTTTTCGGACTAAGGCGCACAAAAAAAAAAAAATACTTTGGATTATAAGGCGCACCTTTGATTTAAGACAAAATCAGTGCGCCTTATATATGAACCGTACTTACAGACAACAGCTGCCTTGAACTGTGCACAGGTCTGCCATCTGCTGGTCATTCATCCTTATAATCAGGTGCGCTTTATATGAAACCTAGACGTTTTAGCAGGCATTTATTGATGATGCGCCTTAGTCGGAAAAATACTGTACCAAAAATATACGGACTAAGGCGCACAAAAAAAAAAAAAACACTTATGAAACAACCTTCCCTCCCACATCCACATCCATTTGGCAGGATAGCCTTTACCCTTTGGGTTAGCTGGCCAATGGATGAATTTGACTTCCAATGCAAGTCTATGGGAGTTTAGGGTTTAGGGTCCTATACAAGGGGTCAGGGGCGGAGCTTTACTTTGCACACACCGAGCTCTCCTCACACAGACATTTTTTGGGTTTTGGAAACTTTATTTCTACTTTGCTTTTGAATTTCTTATTGTCTTATTTTTTGCCGGGTTACTTTATTTCTTGAAAGACTTTGTAATATTTCTCTTCTTTTGGTGCAAATGTAACCATTTTTATTCAACTAAAACCCTTCTATTTTATCTCATCTCACTCTCTGCATTTATCAAATCAAGAAGTGCCAAGGACATTAACAGCAGCATTGCTCGTTTCCTCCACTCTGTAGACCCAAATGAAAGGTCATCGAGCTTTCTCCATGAGCCACAGACACTGGATGAGATTTGGGAGCTCCTGGTGGGATTGAAAGCCACAAACTAACAAACGATTGGATCCGGTCCAAGACATTTCTGGAAGCACTAAAGCAGATCAACGAAGAACTCAACCAGACATCCACCAAAATACTAAACAGGAAGTCATCTCTGAAAGATAAAAAGTGGAGAACAAAAGGACAACAAAGAGGACGGCGCCTCGCGTGAGAACGTTAGGATAGTTTATCCGTCAGGTAAGTATTGATAGGTGCTCACCTGATAACCACTTGTACGGGTGCATTAAGAAAATCAAGTGGGGGATGGTATCCACCCTTTTGTGAAACTCCTCTGATGGTTGCTGATCTCGTGATCAGCAGCGCCATTCCCTGACGGTCCCTCACTCCATTTATGGTCTGACGAAGGGTTTATCCCGAAACGCGTTACCATTGGACTTTTTAATTTCCTATTTCCTACTGCTGAAATAAAACACTAAATACTTTACTCTGTCTAGATCTGTATACACTTTATTCTCAGATCTGTTCATTCTTCTTCTCCATTTTGGTTATTAGCGCTCCCACACATAGCTCCAAAAAAACTTTTTGCTTCTCCTCCATACATCTCTGAAAGATGGCCGGAAAGTTCTATCGACAGCAAAGATGGACGTGGTAGACAAGATCCCACTCACCTTCTCTCCTACATAGACAGCCCCACCCCCAAGACCCAACAACCCACACCCAACAAAATGAAGACCTTTCACAACCAGAAATCTAAAAACACGAAGATGACACAACCGTCTCATAAGGCTTCCAATCAGCCAAACAGAGAAAAATGTGACAACGAACCATCCACATCAAACCCCCCCCCCCCCCTCACAGGAAGCCAACACTTCCCAAGGTTATTCCCCTTCCCTACCCAACCCAACAGCTCTCCATGCCACAGCTCACCCCTCTCCCTAACCAATCGTACAGTCCACCCAGACTCACCTCTGGAATCTACCAGCCCTAAAATAAACCAGGACACTCAGATTGGGAGCATTTTAGAATTTAGGAACCAGAACCAAAGTGGCATTCTTACCACTAGCTTCATCCTTTTTTTAGCCATACCCCATTGCCCAAAAGAACCACCTCCACCTCAGTTTATGGATCCAATTCTCCACCGCATAGAAAGCCACATTCACAATTTTTTCCCTACCACAGACAGGCCAAAAAAGAAAAGGTCAGAGGAAAACAGGAAGTGGAAAAAAAACCAGGAAAAGAAAAAACCCAATTCACAAAAAAAAAAAAAAAAAAATACACAACCAGTCAAAATCTTCAACCTGTCGGAACACCAACTTACAGTAGCCGAGCTCAGTCTACTTATCAAGGGTATCTTGTTTTGTCCATCTAATAGATCAAAAGAACTCGAATCTTTTCATGGATCTCAACAGCATCATAAAGGAAAATCACCCTCAGACGCCATTTTGCAATAAAAGAAGCAAAAAAGGCCAATCAGACAACGATCAACAGACAGACAGACACAGGAATACTACCAACCAACAGTTTTATCCATACGGATTCAAAACCGAAGTCTACATTCAATCCCACCCAGAGCAGAGGACCGTTCGTGGACACATTCTACACCCTGGTATCATCCGATTTGAGAACGTTAGACACATCCAGAAAGAAACCATCAAACCTTAACCAAAAGGAGAGGAAAGCTCTAAAGGAGCTAAAGACCAACCCCCAAATCATGATTAAACCAGCGGACAAAGGGGGCGGAACAGTAGTACTGAAGAAAACTGATTCTATCCAGGAAGCCTTAAAAATTCTATCCGACACCAATTACTACTTACCCCTAGAGTCCAACCCCCAACAAGAACATTTGACACTTCTTACGGATATGCTTAAGGAAGCCTTTCAATCAGGCATACTCACTAAAGAATTCCAATACATTACCCCCCAAAAAATCCAAGAATGGCATTGTTCTACTACCTTCCCAAGATCCACAAGGACCCCATACACCCACCAGGACGCCCGATCATCTCGGGCATTAACTCCCTAACCTCCAATCTATCGGAGAATGGACATCCTTCTCCAAGGATACGTCAAAAAAAAAACTCCCAACCTATTTAAAGGATTCCACACAACGGATAATGTCACTGAAAGGGTTCCAGTGGAAACCATCATTCCTTCTAATCACCATCACAGCGCTATATACAAATATATCTCATTCCCTAGGCATCCAATCCATCTCGGAGGTTCTCAAGAGGGACCCAGAAATGCCCATTCCTCATAAATTTAATTTTGCGAAGTATCCAATTCATTCTGGATCTGTCTTTACATTTCAATCAACCCTATACACCCAGACGAGAGGCACAGCCATGGGCACGAGATTTGCCCCAAGTTATGCCAACCTCTTCATGGGGGAATTTGAGGAGAACTTTATTAGGAACAACCCCCAATACAGTAATAGGATCATCATGTTCAAATGATACATAGATGACCTATTCATCATATGGGATGGCACAGAAACGGACACAGAGAAGTTTGTGGACTCCATCAACGACAACAACTGGGGAAATTGCCCCCACACCTTAAACCCCTCCCCACACAAGATAGAGTTCCTCGACCTTCTAATAATGGTGGACCCTACAGGAAAAGAACTTCACAGAGACCTACTTTAAGACGGTAGACGTCAACAGCTTCCTGGAATTTTCCAGTTCCCACCACAAAAAAAAAAAAAAAAAAAAAAGACTGAAGAACATCCCTTACAGCCAATATAAGAGGATTCGAAAAAACTGCACCCATACCACAACTTTTAAAACCCAGTCAACAATCCTGAAAAATAGGTTCCTGCAAAAAGGATCCTCAAGAAAGGTGATAGAAGATGCATACCATAGGACGAATGTTCAGACTCAAGATGACCGTCTCAAACCAGCCAATGAACCTCCCACACAAGATCGGGATAGGAACCTTTCATTTATTACCACCTACTCCTCGGAGCATGTAAATATCAAGAAGGTCCTAAACAAACACTGGCCCATTCCTCAAAAAGACCCTTATCGTAGAAAAATCCTTTCCAAGAACCCAATATTAACCTACAGGCGAGCCCCAACCAAGATGCGCCACCCAGACAAACCAACTAGCCATCAGCAGAGTATGCTCCCTGTCTTAACAGGAGCCTATAGGTGCAACAGCCCGAGATGCCTCACCTGTGGGGTCATACAACACAGAAAAACAACTGAGTCATATACCACAACTGAGTCCTTCTCCATTTCATCCTTCATGAACTGCACCTCGGACCATGTAATATACCTCCTTGAATGTCCCTGCCCACTCCAATACGTGGGTAGAACCATACAATCATTTAGGGAAAGGGTAAACACCCACCGAAGTAAAGTAAAAACTGGCTTCCAACAACATAGGGGGTGCAACTTCAAATTGGCCAAGATATCCGAAATAAAGAAAACACGGGTCACTCACCAGAACGTGATAATTTATTGCAGTCGGCAAGGGCAGGTAGAGAGGTGCCGGACATGCCACAAACCGGCCAAGTTCTGCCTAAATCGAAAAGATCCCAAAAGGTCACCATGATCGAGCAAACCAATTAACCAGAAGAGAAACCTTCTGGATCTACAAACTAAATACAATGTGCCTGTATGGACTCAGAGACATTAGAAAAGATCTGAAGTAACCCCTATACCGGCTCTATCCCCCTCCTTCTCCCCAAAAGATCCACCATATTCAGGCTCTTTATATTACCAACATCCATCACTGCTTTATTGTATGTAATTATAACGTCATATCCCCCTGCTCAATCCACCGTTTGCTTATCAAATTGGCGGCTTCTCCACCAATCAGCATGAATACACTGATCACAGACTCCTATAGAATACTTACCCCAATCCACCTATCCAGCGCGGCACTGAATTAATCACTGACGCACCTCCGTGTCCCGATCCCCTCTGCGCATGCGTGCCTTCTATAGGGCGCATGCGCAGCAATCAGCCGGGCCATTTAAACCCGACATTCGCGCTGCCGCTGGCTCTGAACACACACCCTCCCAGTAAGTATCCTTTCCTCCAGGTGCCCCCCATCAGCCATGGGTCTCTTAACTATCTACCTCACTGTGCCCTAGGACTGCATGCCGGTCCCTCTAGGCTGCAACTATACTACTCCATCGAGGACAAGGAAACTAAGCAAACAAGGTTAGCTACTTAGTTATCTATATCCAAGGTACATAGACTCATTATTTTAATGAGCCACCTCCTCTATCTTCATGTACAGTCACCTACAGCCTCTTGTATTCCTTGGCCCCTGAGCCCTTATGCATCACAGAACCGTCTGCTCATACAGGCGAGTTCTCTCTTAACCTGACACCTTCTATACAAGAGAACATTATGACACTGACAAGACTGACCATCTATATAGCGTTATCTTGTGTAGACGATCTGAAAACGCCTAAAGGTCCATCTCATTGTGAAGCCTCATGCTGTACATAAAAACTTCCGTGATGTATTGTTTGTTTTTACCTTCTTATAAGAATATATTTATATTCATATTTTACACCCGATTTTACTATTTGCCCATGTCTATATAGGAATTGTATAATGTACATTTGACTAACCCATTGTCTATAATGCCATATTTTATATATACCCCTATTCATTCATGTATCCCTTAATAGAATTCTAACTTTTTGCAAATTACAGCACCTGTACCTGAAGGGGTATTTCTCCCCAAAACGCATCGTCCACTAACAGTATATCTGCCTTACTGATCACCACTATTTTATGTGTAATCTGCGTTTCTGAATGACTCTTGTGTACTCTAAATGCCGGAGCCATGTACCACAATTTCCTAAGGGATCAATAAAGCTTTATTATATTGTATTATATTATATATTGTATTGCATTAACTGTTATGTTGCTTTACGATTTTGTTAGAGCTCAGTGTGAGCGCTGCCATCTAGTGTTTATATAGGAGAATGCACAACCCAGGAAGATTACACACGGCTGTGACCACTTTTAAACAGACTTTACTCCTTATGTCTTCATAAACTTTTTATTAAGTGGTTTCACCATTTTATTCACCATTAACTGTTTCAGGTTGTTGATTTTTATTCTAGCCTTTACATTTAAATGTCAGGAGAGAACTTGTATTCAGTGTGTAGAATTGTTGAACTCTATGACAATCAGTATCTCTCGAGGCAGCTTTTACAACACCCCAGAGTCTTTACAACCCGATAACCTCTGACCCGAAGACTGGTCTGTGCCAACTTCAAATGACATTTGGTCACCTCTCCTCTGCCCCTACTGACCTGGTCCCAGTAGAAATGTAATAAGTGGTGGCAGCGGGTCTGGTGCTGGAGCTGTATGAGGTGTGATTTAGGCTCAATCCTGAGTGAAAGGTGAGCACAAGTTTGAGTAGGCCAAATTATCCCTTAGTCGCACCCCACGTATCGTGAGGCTGCAGCGTCTTCGCCGTGACATTAACCATTTTATAGTTTTCATGGTTGCTCACAATTTTTCATTAAACTTTGTTTTGAACAAGTTCTTCATTACTTTTAAAAATGTTTATCGTTACAGTTTTGAGATCTAATATTTTATGTTGCTTTAACATTTTGTTCTTGATAATTCAATGTGACTTTTGGAACATTGCGTTAGTCCGGGTGATTTTGAACGACCTGCAATGCAGAATAAAACATAAAATACACCAAACTCACAATCCATTGCAGCAGTGGGACCATTGACAAAACCATTGTGAACTCTCACGAATCACAACGCGATGACACTAGTATTTTACGTCCTCCCCAAAATACACAAGACACTACATAAACCTCCGGGATGTCCCATTGTGGCCTCCGGGGACTTCATTCTAGTAAAATAAAGAGAAAAGTCCTGACACCACAAACATTCGCCATCTTTTCTTGACATGTCCGACTTCCTCAGACAATTAGGAACTTGCGAAAGACCGACTATGACCTGGGACATCACCGGCCTGTACACCACATGCCAAGGGTATCCAAGCCATTATTGATTTATTACATAAGGTGACAAGGAACAACCACTCAGATTTCTATATTGATCTCCTGGAACTAGTTCTAGGAGAAAAATCCCATCTGGTTTGAAGATCTATTGTATAAACTACAGGGCACCGCCATGGGCTCCAATGTCACCCCACCCTATGCAAATTGCATCATGGCAGATTGGAGGACAAAACTGGGTTACTCCAACACGTGGTGATATGGAAATGGTTTATAGATTACATATTTTGCATCTTGACAGGTTTGCTTTATTAAAACAAATAAAAATAGTCGGATCAGCGCACGTCCAGAAGAACTTTAAGAACTATGAAATTCTCGTAGTCGCTGATATAATCAGTCTGATCTGCACCCAAACTACACTAAGAATCACTAGAATAAAATACATCCAATAAATCTGCGCCTACCAGTTGTCTCTACCGGTTTATTGGCTTGACAACTGTACTAAATACATCAACCACCGCTGTATACACATCCCTAAAACCCAAATCCAACTTTCATCCATGAAATGAATATTCAGAAGCCTTCAAAAGGTTTTTCAACATCTGGTCTTTGAAGATATACGGAAAGTTAGAGATAGATGCTAATAAAGTAAGGCATACAGGTAATTTAGACCGAAAAGAGCAACAAGCCATCGTTTCACTAAAAAAAAAAAAAAAAAAAAAAAAAATATAATAATATAATAATCCGCCCAGCGGACAAAGGAGCGAGTATAGTACTTCAACACTCCAGACTACCATAAGGAATCAATGCGCCTGTTAGGAGACAAACGCACATACTTGACACTTAAACCCTACAAACCAATATAAAAATAGAGCTGGGCCGGTTGGGGAACAAAAAAAAAAAAAAATATATATATATATAATATATATATATAATAAATTTTATTTTATGGAGTAGCTCTAAACATTCTTAATAAAAAGGAATTCCAATATATTAATAATCCCACCCCAAGGATGCCCGTCATGTACCACATTCCAAAAATACATAAGTCACAGACAGCACCCCCAGGTAGACCGAACATATCAGGGGGTAGGCTGCCTGACTTCAAACTTCTCAGAATACATTGATCATATATTACAGCCCCATGTACAGGCACTACCAGCCTAATTAAGGGATACCAAACATATTTTACCAACATTGGGGGATATTAATGGGAGCCACACTGTATTATGGGTAGTCTAGACGTTACATCTTTATATACGGTGATTGAACACAAAGGATGGAATGTGCTGGAATACTTTTTGAAAAAAAAAAAAAATTAAATCAGGTTCCCTGTTCGAAAAAACGAAATTTATAAATCGATTGCATAGTAATTATTCTAAAACATAATTATTGTAAATATGCAGAAGCCTTTTACCTGCAGACATGAGGGATCAGATTCGCACCGAGCTATGCCAATTCATATGTTGGGGGGTTGGGAAGATACCCATATCTACCCTACAGGCAAGCTCGCTGCGGTCCTCTGGTGTCGGTTCATTGACGACATCGTCTTCATTTGGTCGGGAGGCGAAGAATCCCTATTAGCACTTTTTGAAAGAATCGTTTTTGCTTATAATTTTTTGGAATTTCCACCTACTTCAAGCCAAACGTCGCTTCACATTTTAGATCTAACTATATAGGTGTAAGACCAAGTAATTAAAACTAGAACATTTAACAAGCCAACAGTTTTATTTTAAAAAAAAAATATCAAGTAGCCACCTCCCCACGTGGCTCCATGCGATTCCCGAGAGTCAGCTCCAGCGCAGGAATTGTACAGATGTTACGGTTTATGAAAAAGCAGCAAGTGCGCTACAGCAGGAATTTATAGATAAAGGGTTTACCGATGCCCCATTGATACACACTAAGAAAGCTGTAGCCTATGCACACATCCCAATTGTTGAAAAGCAACATAATAACGGATAAAGATAAGGAAAAATTGTTAGACGTTCCCGTTATCACGCAAAATATACACAGGACCATGGGATTTTTAAACAAATTATACATTGACACTGGAAAATTCTTTCACAAGATAAAGTAATAGGAGAACTTTTACCAAAAAGACCTAAATTTATAAAAAAAAAAAAAAAAAAAAAAAAGTTGAAACCTTTGGACTGACTCTTTGTATGGACAAATACAAAATTAAGAGCCATATCGATTGTCGTAGTAAGGGGGTTATATATTGTATCACATGTCCCTGCAACAAGTTATACATCGAACGTACGAAAAGAATGCTAAAAGATCCCATGAGGGAACATAGAAGAAGTATTATAACACAATTTGGAGGCCATCCCCTCTCGAAACATTACAAGGCACATCACCAGGGAAAATTTCAGGGTTCAGAATTTTTTTTTTTTGGTATAGAAAAAGTTTATCGCGATTGGAGGGGAGGGGATTATATCGCTCATATGTCAAAAATTGAAAGTAAATGGATTTTTGCTCTTAGCCCCCATGGGACTTAAATGGATTGATTGGATTGAAGACAATCTACAAACCAGAGGTACTGCAATGGGCACGACCTTCACCCCAAGCTTTGCAGGAAATTCCGTAATTGAGGAACAGGCCCCTCCCAAACTCTAAAATATTTTGCAAAAAATACTCACTGGATAGAGTTAAATTAATCTTGTGCCACAATATTTATCACACTAATAATTTATAATACAATTTACTGTGAAGTCAGAGGTTGGGCTATAGGCATCCAATTTACACCTCTTATGCACATAGAGACTAAACTTGATCTAAAAAATTTTTCCAGAGTGCGGACTCCATAAATATATAAAGAAATTCAAAGTGATCCAAGAGAATCCTTCCGCATATAATTCAGGATGCACTACACTCCCGGGAGCAAAAGTTTTACCCCCAAACGCCTACGACTGCGTATCCACATACCCTCCACTGAGCTAAACCACCTATAATATGGAACAAGAGCAAACGGTTTTCCTAAATTATTGACCTATCCTTCTCAATGAACCTCCCCCCCCCCCCCCCACCTAAAACCTTCCACCCAACCATGAAAGAAGCCTACAAACACAGATCAAGCAGATAAAAAGTTCACACTCCGTGACCAGTAAAAGCTAAAGCGCATTGACCTTATATCCACAAACTTTACAAAAATGTTTATTTGTGTCCAGTCACCGCCTGAGGAGCTGTAGGGTGCGAGGATCACAGTTAATCCATACGAATTAAGTTTGCGGCTGAGGATCATTCTAACAGAAAGGCGTTTGTGCCAAACAGTCCAGACTACACAGATGCCTCCACTGCACCGGCTGTCCGTCACCTCCAATATTCAAATCAGGTACACGCCCCTCATCCACAAAGCTCTGAACACTGCTGCACCTACCTACCTCATCTCAGTCCATCACCTGGAAATTTTCCATTATTCTCATCAATTCAAACCTCCCACTCACATCTCCAAGACTTCTCCTGAGCTGCAACAATTCTCTAGAGTGCCCAACCCTGT
Organism: Engystomops pustulosus; assembly: GCA_019512145.1. Lineage (NCBI taxonomy): Eukaryota > Metazoa > Chordata > Amphibia > Anura > Leptodactylidae > Engystomops > Engystomops pustulosus. The sequence goes on along the minus strand of CM033644.1, from coordinate 800,460 downwards.
ACCATCAGACTAATACAACTACCAACGTTTTACCCATCTCTTCAGAAGGGCCCATGCCCCAACAGCATGTAACGCCAACTATTCTCAACTTCCCCACACCCTTCCCCAGTGTACTCTAAGTAATCCCTCACCACTTGATACCAATACAGTATAAAAAAAATAAAATAAAACCACAACTGAGGATTCTGTAGATAGATGTGGTGACTGGGTCTCCACAGACACCCAAAGACGGCCCATACGCTAGGCTGAATCTTCACCAGACGACTAGTCTTACATTACTCTGACCACCACCTATTCTACCATTCTGGTTTCAACCATTCCAGCAGCCAATTCAACCCGAAAGGAATCTCAACCATCTGGACATCCACAACCCAACTCACTGCCTTTCAAAAAGGTTTTGTTTATTTTACCAAAAAAGAGGATTTCCCAGAATCCTCCAAGTGAAGAATGAATGGCTACAAAAGTCTCCACACGCCTATAAAGTGGCCTTAATTGGCAAAAGCTCCATAAACTGAACTCTTACCTCCTGACCCTAGTCAATGGCCTCGCACTCAGCCAAACCAGATCCCTACACTGTACTGAGGAGACCCAACCAGGTCCAAGCAGCAGCGTCTACAGATGGAAATCCTTCTGGAAAAGATCCACTGGCTTGGCTTAATCATGTCATTCGGCTTTTTGTACGTCAAGCGTATTAAGGGGGCTGCCTTATAAGAGGTAGCTAAGAGACATTTGCCAAGAGTTGTGTAAACTGCTCTAAATGCGGATGGCCTGTGTATAATGCAGGATGCGCCAAATTCGTTAAACATGTTGCACGTGTGGTGTGACAATTGTGTATAAAATGTGCAAATAGGAGCAATGTGCACAGCTGGTAACCATCAAGGGGCAGACTATGGAGCAGCAGCCTGACCTGCCCTCTACATCACCAGATGCTCCCAGTACCGAATTTCATGGAATTTCTCTAGTAGCAATTTCCCCAGGAGTGCGGATATCCCATGATGTGAGTTCCGTCAGCCGATCAATGCCCCTAACCTTCTGCGGGTCTGTCCCCTGCTCGTGGGGATCCGGATACTGGGGGTAAGATTTGTAGATACGTCTCCAATACCAATGGTTGCTTTCATTTTCCATAAACTGTGGCTATTACATGTTTAATATTTATAAGTTTGCAAGTCTAGATGACTAAAATGTCCTTTATTGTATTAGTGATTCAATAGACACCATTATATTAAAAAAAAAAAAAATAAAATATATAAAAAATTCCCCTTTGCCTACACCATTGACTTGGCCCAATTTCCAGGTGGCTGTCATCTACTGATCCCACCTGGCTCTGCCAACTCTTATAGACCACTAACTTCTCACTTCTAACCTCTCCATCACCAGAGGGGGGGGGGGCTACTTAGACATGCATAAACATATAGCTTTCCACCAACTCTAAACTCACTTCCTTTGGCCTCTCATAATGGTCCTCCACAGACACCAACAAAGATGACCCATGTGCTGGGCATAATCTCCACCAGACTGTGCCCTAACCAACTAGTCTAACATTACTCTGACCTCCCATTCTACCATTCTAGTTCCAACCACTCCTGCAGTCCCCAAGCCAATTCAACCATCTGGACATATAGATTCTCCGTCTTTCAAGGTAGCAAAAAGGCTTCAAGACTCTGTACCCTTACAGGCCGGCCTTAATTGGAAAAATCTCCTTAAACAGAACTCTTACCTCCTGACCCCAGTCAATGGCCTTGCACTCAACCAAACCAGATCCCTACACTGTACTGAAGAGACACAACCGGGTCAAAAACAGTGCCATCTATAGTGTCTGGAAGAGAATCTCGTTTGGCCTTTTCATTAAACTTCTTGTAAGTATTGCTTTGTATTAAGGGGGCCGCCTTTCAAGGTGGCAAATAGACATTGTTTTCGTTTCCCCATCCCGGGAAAGATTTCCATATTTCTCTACAGTTGAGGAGGAAAACTGCTGCCACCCCCCAGAGCACCTCTGCTACCTCAGCCCTGGACACTAGAGCCTCCTTCACCCTCTCTGCAAGTAGGAGCCAGAAACCCTCACCATATGAGGGAAAGATCTAGAGGCTCCGTATGCCATCATATGAAATCCTCCAAGGAAGACCTTACACAAGCAGGCGCCGTTACCTATAATCGGCACTCTCCTCAGCGTTCTAGAGATATACGTGAAGTCATCCTTTTCTTTGCCGACGCCAGCCCCCAGACATTCCTCCACCATCCCCAAATCAGGTCAGGAGACCAGGGTCACAGAATCAAGAGCCCCATCACAAAACCCAAAGATGTTGCTAGTGTCCTACTCAAAATAGCTACACCGAACCACCCCCTCTAAAACCAAGCAAAAGATGACCATCAATAAGCTACATTGAATAAAGTTGGGCACCATTATTCAGTTTCTTTATTTGCCCCCTCTCCAAGTTGGTCAGCCCCGAAGAGTGAAATGGCAGCTTGCTCCTGCCCCTCCCAAAGCCCTAAAGAATACAACTCTTAGAACAAAGTGCATTACAAATGTTTATAGCTCGTCAGGATTTGTATCCTGCTCACATGGCAATCTAGAAGACTCTAGGATTGGGTTATAATGTGCAGTCACCCAACCACATTTGGCCATGGCTTTATATGGAACAGAATGAACGTAGAGGTCAGATTCAGACGTCCGTGTGCTCGACTGGGACAACTGAGGGAAAATGAGCAACTTTAAAGACTGCGAGCAATTGACAATATGGAAGAAGTCTAGGGTAGCTGGTTCAACAAGAGTTTTAGAAGCAGGAAGGGGCTGGTTCTTTAAAAATGGGGTCCATTTTTATTGTTGGCTACCGGTGGTTTGCAGCTATGGCCAACGCTGTGCCTAGAAGCTCAAGAGGCTTTATACCGGGGGATGGCAGCAGTTATGGGAGACGGGAATGGCTTTTACTTTATTCAGGCTGTTTCTCCTTGACATAAATCCACCAATAAAGATTGAAGAACTGGAAATGAATGTTTGATGTGAAATATGATAGAGGGGGGCGTTAGAGACGTGACTGGACAAGGATGAATAGAACATCCCACTCATTTTATGATTGTAAGTAAAATTACATTTGCTACGACTCACAACCTGCTGAGAGAAGTCTACAAGGTCATCGGAAACCACAACAGTTCATCTTTCTAGAAAAAAAAAAAAAATTCATGGAGGAGCATAAGAGGATACCCTCCCGACTCAAGCAAAATAGGAACTTTAATCTCTGCCACCCCTAGCTCCATAATTGACTGGGGAAGGGGCTTAAGGCATTGGAAAGTCTTTAGGAGGAATCTCAAAGAACTGGTGAGGGGCTCTTCACCAACCTCAAGCCAAAGGACATTGTAATCTCCCACTGGCGAAGTTTAATCCATTGACTTGTCTGTTGCTAGACCAGAGGAGATGTATTGATCAACCCAAGGTCAGGGAATGGCAGACGGCTTTTGAAAACATGTAACTAAACCCATCAAAATGGTCATCAAACCATCAGACGGAGGTGGTAGTACAATCCTGGACAGCATAAACTTATGGGCAAGACTTGTAAGAGTCAAATATTAAGATCATTAAATTACATTAGCATAGGGCGAGGCTATATGATCACATGTATATGATATTCTGTTATTCTTAATGTATTCATGTGGGATAAACAAATATAAATACATGATAGTATAATGTTATTGTATCAGTAGTAGAATGTAGGTTTATGTATAATATATAGATAGGCTTTATATTGGGAATCATAGACATAATGAATGAGAGTTGGTATCTTCCATTGTACATAAAGGCAGATGGTAATTGTTCTGTTGCCTTTGGTAAAAATGTAAATTCCTTTATTATACTGAACTATTGTCATTTATCTTGGTTGTTATGGTTCATTATGGTCTCAGAGTTCCCATGGAGTACTGGTATCTGCTAGACGAGTCAAACGTTATAGCACATCTATAGGTGAATAGTTATGTATACACAAGTTAAATTACACCAAGTTTACATATTTATGAACTAGAATGAGATCATCTATGGTCCTGAGATGGTATACGGACTAACATTGACCAATAGGAGATTGGGAATATTCACTTAGGAAATGTTAGTTACCGTACTAGTGACCAGGGGGGAGACATCATTGGACACCACCACCAGTCTTGTCTCCACACAACAACAAAGACACTTCACTTTCAAGCTTTGCTCCACACCAGGTTTTAAGAATGTTACTTTAAAAATAGTTACAAAAAGTTAAAATTAGAATTGTATGTTTACGGCATTTGTAGAGGGCTATTAAATTTTTTTTTTTTTTTTTTAGCTTTTCATCTGCAACGAAGGATCGCTTTGATTTTTTTTAACATTGCTCATCATCATCGTGGTCCTTAATAGTCAAATTAAGAACTGCCAGAAATATCTATTTATATTGATATTTAACATAAAATAAACTTGTGGAGAAATCCTTCAAGTGTGAACTACAAGTCATTTTTAGCTGCACTGGAGAATAAACTTGAGAGAAACCTAAAAATCAAGAATGCTAATTAATTTTGGTCCAGGACACCATTTAGGGAGGGACTCAAAATGCACAAGGGGCAAAGATTAGTTGAAAATTTGGTTCATCGTCTAGGGTGTCAATAACCTCACAGAGAGGCCGTCACCATTCATTTATCCCAAGAGTCTCCTCCACCAGTAACTGGATACAGCCAAACAGACCAGGGATCCGAGAAATCCTGCTTTTTGTGCACCAAAATGTTCAAGTTTCCAACACCCAAGGCAAATGGTCATCAGTAGTGAGTAGTAGGGAGACTGGTAGCACAGGTAGGCCAAGGCATTCAGTGGATTCTATAAAATCAGGCAATAGTAACAAGGTATGACATGGGCCTGGTGTATAAATTACGGAGATAGTAGCTGGAAGCTCTCGGTAAGGGGGATATTTTCTAGGAGAACATTGCTCCTAACTAGACACACTGCTCCACGATCACACAGTATATAGTGTAATGATTATAGTATATACTGATAGCGCCCCATGAGACTCCTCCAGCGAGATGTTATCAAGTCATTCCAAAAGGTCTCCAGCCCAGGAAGAAGCCTCCATATAGCAATGGTTGGTCTTCCAGAGAACAAAGCCAGAAAACTTCCTCCTAAACCACCTCCCTGGATGAGGACTTGTGTGTTTTATGTGTATGTATATAACCATAGAGATAATACAGAGTACTTATACACGTACAGATATTCCAGGTGTCCGGTTTTACTAGATTTTATATAATTACTTGTGTTCTATATAAAGTAACTTCATTTACTACCTGTAGTCATGTCCCAGTCACGTGGATCAGTGTCCTGAAGGTGTAAAGGACGTGTAGATATATCAGTATTGTACAGTTTCTATATACTGGCAGGTAGTGGATGTTACTCCCATCAGTATATACCCAGGGGCAGGTGTAGTGTAGGTATATATAGTATATACACATTACTGCAGGGTCCAGGAGGCCGTGGTGGCTGCACGTGTTCTCCATGTTGTATATTACTCTGTCGCATGTAGGTGAAGTCTTTTTAAACACAAGTACCTACCATTGTAGTAGGTTACCCTGTATGTAGACTGTAGTGGGGGCTTATGGGAAACTGAACAGAATAAGCAGCTGAATAGAAACCAAGGAAAATACTATAATTAGCAAAAGGAAGACTAGAGAACCCAAAACCAACCCCTTTATTGGGGCAGATCCTTAATATAAAGTGCCAGGCAAAAACAACAGCCAGTGCTCAGGGAGTGCGAGGCTCAGATCTTGGGGTAGAAAAGGAAGGATTTGGTTTGTTCGAGCTCTGGGATGACTTATCTTGGAGATACTAGACACGCGCTACTGACCCTTCTATTACAGGGCAAGTTGTGTTTGGGAATCGGTGAAGTTTGGAGGAGCAGAGGACAAGGTAGGTGATAATATTACACCAGTTCCAAGTTTTTCCTCTCCAAGTTACATTGCAGTTATGAGGCTCCTTTTGTTAATTTTTACAACCGGACAGGAAGGTAGGTGTTTATTGACGCCCGACCACCTCAGGAGGTCTTTGTGACCCAAGATTGGGAGGGACGCACCCAGTGTACACCAAGTGAGAGTCACACATCTGCCAGCTCATCTGTGGGAAGAAATTATAAAAATCCATAATTATGAGTCATCGGTCACAGGGGGAGAGCTATAGGATCTAGATACTCTCATGGCCCTGGTATCAAAAGCCTAGCTGCAGGGGAACCCAGTCCAATTGCAGAACACCCCTAAGGTTACCACTTTGAGGGGAAAGATACAACCACAACACTACCCGACAGAGAGACCACTAGCCCAGGACCATTTGACCTAAAAAAAAAACTAGGTCTGCGTAACAAGAGCTCATACCTAGCCCCAAGGGACTCCCATACAGTGGAATCATTTATTGCATTGATCTACAGAGATGTCAAACAATTCCAACGTGACATACACATGGGTGACTTACACACAGGACAACCTCAGCAACACGGGGAGACCAGCCTTAAACTCACCCCTCAACCAAAGGAACATTATAATAAAGCCAGAAGACAAAGGTGGGGCGTTTGTGATACAGGACAAGTACAAATATATTGCCGAAATCAAATCACAATTAGAGGATAACACGGTGTACCACCTGGTAGACCGGGATCCCACAATATCAATATCCAACAGCATTCAAGATACCAGAGAGAAACACACCAGACTTGGAACCATTTCAATAGAACTGAGGAAATGTTTGACCAAACAAGACCCCATGATCCCAGTACTCTACACACTTCCTAAAATTCAAAAGCTTGACCAACCCCCCCCCCCCCCTCCCTGGACGTCCCATAGTCTCATCTACGGAGTCAGTATTGTCACCTTTAGCCATCTTTCTAGAAAAAAAAAAAAAATTCTCATGCCATTAATTCGTAACACCAAATCATTCTTACTGGACACTAGCACTTTTATGGACCTCATTTACAAACCCCCACCACTATTCTAGTGACATTTGATGTGAATAGTTTATTTACGTCAATAGAACAGCAGAACGGGCTAGAAGCCCCCCACAGACTACTCCATAACACCACATATACAGAACTTCTCGAAATTGTATAAAAAAAAAAAAAAAAAAAAAAAAAAAGTTATTTCCCATTCCAGGACACCTTCTACATACAACGCCGTGGTACGGCCATGGTCCCCATATGCAAACGCCTATATGGCAGATTGAGGAACAGATGATTATCCCGACCAACTGTTCTTTAGACCATTGTACAGTATGGAAAAGATACATAGACGATGTATTTTGCATATGGAGGGGTCCACAGACTAGAGGAATTTTTCTCCTTTCTTAACTCCATCTGGACCGAACTCCAGTTCACAATGCACCACAGCACTGATGGAGTCAGCTTATGGTCAAAAGAGATTCTACTGGACAGATCTATATACAAAAACAACCTGCCACCCTTAATCTACAAAAAAAAAAAAAATGCATTGTAAGCAGGACAGACCATCTCACACCACATTTGGACAACATGCAAAGGATATTCAGAGACAGAGGCTACCCAAACACCAATTCTCAACAAAAGTAGAGCCCATTCCTCTAGACCCGAACCAAACCCCGAACCAAAACCACCTCGGATACCATTAGTACATCATTTCATCCGTTCATGCACAGATCAATCAGGAAACATTGGTCTACATTGGAAAAGGGACATCCTGGTGTTGAGGAATAAGAAAAAAATCCATTTTTGCCAAGTTTCAAAAGACCCCCCCTAACCTTAAAGACAGACTGGTTAGGGTGGACGTGGGATCAGACACCCAGACAAGCTTTCCTAGACACAACCAAACAGGGCACTTCTCCATGCCTACAGTGTGCCCAATGCACAAAAAAGGAGATTCCTTCACACCCACATACTGCCAAAAGATACCAGATCAAGGGATACCACACATGAGATTCCTCCTATGTTATTTGCCTCATCAAATGCCCCTGCGGCCTTGCCTACATCAGGGAAACCACCCAACATGTACGTGACCGCATCTCCAAACATAAATCCACCATACGAACATCAAACCTCCTGTTGCCCGTTCCTGCCCATTTCGCCAAAGCCGGACATTCAGTCAATCTACTGAAATTCCAGGTGATTGACAGTGGACATCCCAAGACGTGGGGGTGGCTGCGTCATCCTACTCAAAAGAATCTCTTTGGATTCACACCCTACAGACCCCGGCTCCAGATGGATTAAATAGAGACTACAATACGCAGAGTTTCACATGAACTATACCACCTCGATGTGATGTATATAGAACTTTATCTCTACTGTGCATATATACAGAGCTTTCTGTTTTTTTTTTTTTTTTTTTTATTTGTTCTCAATTTTCTGTATCATATCTAACTCATCACCCGTTTTCTTTACAGAAACGATAACCAGAACCTATTGGTGGGCCATAGATGGGTAATATATACTATATACACACAGACTTAATACCAAGATACCATTGACATTAAATTACTCATGTTTATATCTCAATATATGTAGACCCCATCATTAAGCCCCCCACTACTACCAGTAATGATACCCATGACCATTATATCCTCCTAGACCAGCCTTGTCCGTTCAGCACTATCCTGGTGACTATCCAGGAAGTCAGGTACGAGCTATGCGTTCCGCAGCGTGGAACGCACCCGACTTCTGGTCACGTGACTGGACTGAAACTGGATATAGCCCGGCAGCCATTACTGGCTCCCTCAGAGACCAGAACGCGGCTGACACGCAGCCTAGGTCCACGACCAAAACGTCATACATGTATATGTGGATGCGCACAAAATAAAAGCATTTAATTACCCAAAACGCACTGAGTGCCACCTTCTATATTTCCACCCCTAAGGTTAGACATAGACACCAAGTTTGGTATGGGGTGAGAGGTCGCGAGGTTCCCTGGTGATTGGAAGCAATGGCAGGGGTTGTGCCATCTTCTCAAAAGTTACCGTATCTTAATAAAAACCCAGACACAGAACGTACCTCTGGAGGGAGGAGGAGGCGACAGACCTCCCCCTCTGACACCACAGCCTCGGGGTGGGGGACAAAAACCTGCTGGGTTTAAATGAGAGAATCTGGAAAGCGGCTTTGGTCAGTCTAGGAACTACTAGAAGACTGGTCACGTCTCCATGCAGAGTCCCTCAGCCAAGATCCCTCTCCCCGTCTCCTGAGAACGGTATTCTGTTCCTTTATCCCATAACTATGTACATGGTTTTGTAACTTCTCTTAATCTGGCAAGTTTATGTTTTGAACCTTCACGTATATTACAACATTAAGGCTACAAACAAAGGATTTTTAAAGTTAAAGAATCTATGTTTCCAAAGGGAATTACGTTACCAAGTTATCCAACATCGTATATGTAGCGATTGCACGTTCTGTGTGGCTGAGGGGCCTATGGCCATTGCGTAAGTAATTTGTGGGTGGTGGCAGTGAGTTTGTCTGAGTGCCGGGTGCCGAGTGTTGGGGATACAGTTTGCATTTGGATGCCGTTTTGTGTGGAGTAGGCTGAGCTTAAGGGCTAATTTCTGGGACTTAATAGAGTAGGCGCACCCTGTGGTTGGGCTCAAGAGTGGAAGTTCATCACAGAAGGCTATGGATGTATTATGTAGATAAGAGGCACATTTCAAACTTTGAAAAGACAATAAAATTATATAAGGAAACCATTACATTAGGAAAATATAGGTAGAGTTTGTTTAGGCATCATGGGGGGGGGGGGGGAGGGGTATTACAAAGTTTAAATTATCCTGTGGAGTAAGCAAACTCAGGTCAATCTTCAAAGGGTGATCTGCAAGAAATTTGAGAATATTCTAAATAAAGCCTCATTCAACCCCATGCTCACGACCAAAAAAAAAAAAATTAAATTATTTAGACGTTAATCAAAGCATTGGTATGCAAATTGTATACAAGGACCTTCAATTCAAACAAATTGTACCATCACTATGGGGTCCAACTTTGTTGCCCAGTACATTTATAGCTACCACAATCACTTCTTTAGACACCGAAACATTGAGCGCAACTTCCATTACAGTCACACGGAGCACAATACATTGTTCCAGCTCTGATTCTGGAACCTGGGGATTCTGATCAGAAAAGTGAAATTTAATTAGACAGAGGATTAGTAGCCCGGTCCATTGTGCAGATAACACCAAGCTGAGTGGTGTAAAAGTCTGTAAAGGGTGACTTGGATACACCAAGTGTTAGTAGATACAGTCCAACCAAGTCCGGGAGTGTCCCTTGTGGAGAAGGTCCTGAGTGGTCTACTACATCAAAGATGAATTCAGTTGGCTGCCATCAGGATCTTGTCATGTATCAAGAGGTATTGCCTGGATCGGGATGTAATATTAATGTGGCCACTACTGGAATACACAATACAATGTATAAAGAGAATGAGCGGACGGTAGAGGATGGGTGGAGAAGCCCTTCATACTGAAGCCTCTAATAGACATGATATTTCTGTAAGACCAGGTGACCGTGTAAAGCAAAACCTTGTTTGCCCTCATTCTCCGACCTTTAGTCATTTGCCCTCCCATTACAAAAGCCGTGGCAGATGACCGCTCAGTTGCCGATACCTTCCTCTGATAAGATACTACAAAGGTTTCTCGTATTGCCCTTCTAGTGACTGAAGCCTCTTCAGCCCTCATCTTTCCTTATTCTGAATCAATTTATCTGGAATGTCTTCATAATGTCAACCGAGAGGCGCCATCCTGGAGTATCTCACTGTACATAAACCCAATGTTAAGGTAGGTTATGAGGGATCGGTCCTGTCACACTAAACTGATCTGCTCTATGAGGAGAGAAGTTCTAGACTGGACCTGGAGGAGGTTGTGGATGATATGAAGTGGAGCTTTGTTGTATTACCACACACTACCCATGGGCAGATGAGGAAGGGTTAATGGAAACCACCATGACTTTAACCTCTGGACAACCCCTTTAAGCTACGATGGCAGAAAGTTACTCTACAGTATTGAGGAAGACGCCACGAACAACTAGACTTCCAAGAACAACAAACAGTAACCCAAATGATAAAGAGTAAAACAAGCGTTACCAACCCTCAAAGCAGGATCAGCGAAGGACATCGAGGTCATCAAACATTCACTTTTACGAAGAGTGGAGGAAACAGTTAATGTTAAAGTTGTAAAGAATTTCAAGAGGTTTGACAAATTTCAATAATTCTCTTCCATTATACATGTCTCTGCATCTTTAGGGCTTCAGCCTTTCCCGGTTCTCTCCACGTTGCCCTCTGTATATACAGTTTCCTCACACACACAGGAAGAGGGGATGGAGCAGGAGGAGTCAGTCCCCTGCTACAAGTCCTCAGATTCATCAGAGCTCTGTCATGTAAACAAAGCAGCATGGAGAGTCTGCACTCAGAATTTAAAGTAACATTCAGGGATTATTATGAAGGAAGTAAAGGCTCATGGGCAACCACTTAAAAGGGCATCTACCACCAGGATGAAGAACTGGAAGCAAATGAGCCTGAAGTGATCCAGGCTCCATAGGCATCTTTACAAATAAGCCTGATGGGCTTTAGGCTCCATTCAGTCCTTCCTGGTTGTAGATGTCCTTCAAGTACACCGTTTGGGGCCAAAATACTGCAACTATGGAATGTTGCATGAAGACCAGGTGTCTTGGACTATAGCAGTACGAGGAGGTGATCAGGATTTCAACCTAGAGTAGCAGAACATGTCAGGTATGGATGTAGGGTGGTAGGAACCATACACGAGTCCACATAACATCTAAACAAAGTTACTAACTTTTGAAGCCCCTTTGGTCATGAACTAAGTATTTTTCGAGCAGTGATTGAATAACACCTCTGATCTACAGACTCCAAGACGACCAACTACTCAATAATTCGGAGATCTAAAGATGACAAAAATGTCAATGACCGTTCATCTGATTATGAAGACCCGGACATATCATTCAATAACCAGGGTCAAATGGTCCATCAGACTCCAGTCCAAGACTTCATATATCACTCAAGACCCACCAACCTCAGCATAGACCATGATCCACCACAACTTGTGCACTTCATCATGGTCCAAGCTCTAAAGGCAAGAAGGTCTGCCCAAAATCAGGAGCAGCTTTGATGTCTGACTACAGTGTAAGTGTATAGAAGGTCACCAGATCCTCCAGGGCCCCATCTTGCTTGGTGAAAGAAGCATCAACTCTCGACTTTGGTAAAAAGTTCATGAAGTGGAGAAGAATTTGAACCTAAAAGCCAAAAAAACTGTTGGTTATTTTTTTTTTTAACCAACTTCTAATATCTCCTCCACCCTCTCCCGAATGCGACCCAAACAGCCGGAGGTGAAGGAACACCAACCTTCAAAGAACTTATCAAGATCAGAGGAATCTGGGAGAACATGTATCTGGAGCTTCACATTCAATGAAAACCTCGCAACCTCCGTCCACTGAGAGGTCACGCAGAAGAACTGGAGTTCATGAGGCAGAATATTGTACCCTAAGAAACACGTTTAGGGTGGGGGGTCAATAGGATTGAAACTAGACCACAAAAGAGAAGTAAACATACAATGTCCGTACATACTTTGGGTTTTATGCACAATGGATATGAATGGAAACCGGCAATTCCAGAAATTAGACCATCTCAGGATCAGAGCGTGGAGAGGCATCACCACCACCTCCAGGAACCTTACAAAAGAGAGGACTTTTAGGTCACAGATGACCACCATGAGCAGTGGACAACCCCTGCCCTGGGACTTACCTGCCCTTACCTCTAATCCAGCATGAAGCTTAATAGAGAGGTGAAGCTTCTGTTGGGGGTAACATCAAGACTTCCTACTGTTCATTCTACAATGGACCAGAGAGAAGCCTCCTTAGATCCTACAAGATGGAAACTGTCAACAGAAGAGGTTGTGGCAGAACGAGGGAAGCTACAATCTGATCCAAGGACAAGAATTCTTGGGTCCACAAAACTAAAAAGGGTTTATGAAAAATCCCATAAGACTCGGCAAAGCGCCAAGTCTGCCAGCACTATGAGGGCGCATTCACACGTTTCGTTACATTACAACAGCTGAGGAGAGGCGATTCTCCTAGTTACATCACCGTTTACATTTCTTTTTTTAAAAAAATGCATTGCGTTAACAAATGTAATCTAAGGTAATTAGACCAATCACCTCGCGGCCATTGTAACGTTACAAAATGCAACGTGTGAACGCCACTGAAGGCATGCTTAGTCTGTTGAACACATTTTTTTTTTTTTTTTTTTTTTTTTTAAATGCCGCCATTTTTTTCTGGTTTTGTCCATTTTTCACCAATTATTATAATTAAGGAAAAACAGACAAAAAACGCATGCTTAAAAACAGCCCAAGAACGCCACATGTGCCATAGCGCCCCCTAATGGAAAGCTGATCCCTCAGACTGGGGCAAAGCATCCACAAGCCCCACATGCAGCAACAGAAGCCAAATACAAAGTGACAAAACATCAGCAGCGACACAGCGGAGAACTCCAGGGACATAAAGAAATGGAAATACTAACAAGTCACAAGTCACACCCAAAGCTGCAGCAACTAAAAGTGAAAGTTTCCAAGCAGCTTGTGCTTCCTATAGACAGAGATGTAGAGATACAACCACATCCTCCACCTTACCTGGAGCTGCTGCACCCCAACACTCTAGTCACAGCCAAAGCTGCAAGTACTCCAACAGCACAGGGAGCAGGTGCTGCACCCCAACACTCTAGTCACAGCCAAAGCTGCAAGTAGTCCAACAGCACAGGAAGCAGGTGCTGCACCAGATCCAGACTGACCCCACCCTGAGGACAGGTCAGAGGGCAGGACTAGCTCAGGGTCTTATTAACCCCAGGTGGAGCTCAGCTGCTGACAATGAGCCAATCACTGATCCCGGAGGGCACCTTCCGAGGGCGCGTTCCCACGTTGCGTTTTGGTCGTGTTTTCATTGCGTTTGAAACGCATATACAACAGCCGATGAGAGGTGATTTGCCGAATTACATTACTGTTTACCTTTGTAAACGCAATGAAAACGCAGGTCAAAACGCAACGTGTGAACGCGCCCCCCAGGTGGAGTTTTTGTCACGTTTTTTAAACGCATTCAAAAAAACGCATCATATTTACATATTGGCTTTTTCAATGGGTTTGGTCGCGGTCACACGTACCGCCAGCGTCCATCATAATGTGACGCTAGCGCACAGGGAGAGGAAAACGCATGCGATTGTTAAGCCGATCGCAAGCGATTCTCTGGAAACGCGTGTGCGTTCGGGCCGAGGACCTCCCCCTGTGCGCTAGCGTCGCGTTATGAACGGATGCCTAGTGGTACGTGTGACCGTGGCCTTTTGGATAAAGTGTCTTAACTTGGGGTTTTCTCCCCTGCAATTTTTTGTCTGCGTGTTTCACACATTGCGTTTTCATTGCGTTTGAAACACATTACAGCATCTGAGAGCGCGTTCACACGTTCCGCTAGCGCCGTGTTCATAACGCTACACTAGCGCATAGGGGGCGGGGCTCGGGCGGATCGCATATGCGATTCCCAGGAAACGCATGCGATTAATAACCCGATCGCATGCGTTTCTCTGGAAACGCATATGCGATCGCCCCAAACTCCACCCCCTGTGCGCTAGCGTCGCGTTATGAACGCGGCGCTAGCGAAACGTGTGAACGCGTCCTGAGGAGTGGGGATATGCCTAATTACATTACTGTTTACATTTCCGTTTACAAAACGCATCATAAACGTGTTAACACACATAATCAGTAATGTAATTAGGCAAATCTCCTCTCCTCAGGGTGAAGACACACATGGCGTTTTTGGGCCGTTTTTACTAAGCGCGTTTTCAGATCGTTAAAAACGCATGCGTTACAAAACGCATCCGTTTTTTGAAAACGCATGCATTTTTGTCCGTTATCACACAGGATAGGATTAGATACACAGCTCAGCAGACAGTATCACACAGGATAGGATTAGATACACAGCTCAGCAGTCAGTATCACAAAGGATAGGATACACAGCTCAGCAGACAGTATCACACAGGATAGGATTAGATACACAGCTCAGCAGTCAGTATCACACAGGATAGAATCAGATACACAGCTCAGTAGGCAGTATCACACAGGATAGAATTAGATACACAGCTCAGTAGGCTGTATTTCCCCCAAGTACTAATAAACCTCCCCCTAGTGCTATACCGCCCCCAGTCACTATACCTCCCCCAGACTATAACCGCCCCCTCGTGTACTAACGATACCCCAGTACTAGACGTCCCCCTAGTACTATACCGTCCCCCCAGTACCTTATAACTCCCCCCATCCTATAACTCCCCCCATTACTATACCTCCCCCAGATGCTATACCGATAAAACCTCCCCCTAGTACTATACCTCCTCCAGTTACTATGACACCTCGTTGTTCCCCCTACGATAGCTATAAACCTCCCCCTAGTACTATACCTCTCCCTCAGGTACTATCACCTCCCTCCATTACTATACCTCCCCCCTAGTGCTATACCTCCCCCCAGTACTATACCTCCCTCCACGTACATACCTCCCTTCCGTACTTTATACCTCCCCTGTACTATACCTCCCCCCAGTACTATACCATACCGGTCCCCCCAGTTGCTATATCCCCCCCCTAGTGCTAATACCTTCCCCTCAGTTACTATACACCCTCCCCCCAGTCCTATAATAACCTCCCCCTAGTGGAGGCTATACCCCCCCCAGTACTATATACCTCCCTCCGATTAACTATACCTCCCCCCTATTCTAAATAACCTCTACCCCTATACTATACTCCCTCCAGTACTAGACCCTCTCCCCTAGTACTATACCTCCCCCTAAGTATATTACCTCCCCTGGTACTATACCGTCCCTCAGTGCTCAGAATAACCATCACCCCAGTACTAAAAATACGAATCCCTCTCCCCCCCGTGCTATCGTTTCCCCCCAGTACTAAACATCCACCGAGTACTATACCTCCCAGTACTATATCTCCCCCACGTACTATACCTCCGCCAGTACTATACCTCCCCCCAGTACTATACCTCCCCCAAGTACTATAACCGCCCCCATGATACTTTCCCCCAGTACTATACCTGCCCCCAGTGCTATACCTCCTCCTAGTACTATACCTCCCTCCAGTGCTATACCTCCTCCTAGTACTATACCTCCCTCCAGTACTATACTCCCCCGAGTATTATACCTCCCCCTGGTACTATACCTTCCCTCAGTGCTATACCTCCCCCAGTACTATACCTCCCCCAGTACGATCCCTCCGCCCAGTGCTATACCTCCCCCCAGTACAATACCTCCCCCCAGACTATACCTTCCTCCAGTACTATACCTATTCTATCACCCTAACATAAAAAAAAACCTCCCCCCCCCTAGTACATACCATCTCCCCCCATAACTATAATAACCAGATAAACCTCCCCCCGAGTACTATACCTAGCTCCCGCCATGTACTATACATGCCCCCCAGTCTACATATCTCCGTCGCCAGTACTATACCTCCCCCCAGTACTATACCTCTCCCCCCAGTACTAAACCTCCCCCAGTGCTATACCTCCCTCCGGTATTATACCTCCCCCCCAGTATTATACCTCCCCCAGCACTAGCACCTACATCCACCAGTACTATCCTAACCCCCCAGTACTAATACTTTAATCCCCTCAGTACTAATACCGTCCCCGAGTACTATCATACCAACCCCCCCCCAAGTACGCATAAGCGTCACCGCTCCCCCCAGTGCTATTACCTGCCCCATTACTACTATAAGTACCAATCCACACCAGAACTAATCATCATCGCCCCTAGTACTAAAACCTCCACCCCAGTAGTCAGACCTCCCCCCCCGGACTATATACCTCCCCCCAGTACTAGAGACCTCCCCCCATACTATACCTTCCCCCCGTACTATAACCTTCCCCAGTATCTATAAAAACCTGCCCCCAGTATCTAGATACCTCCCCCGAGTACTATACCTCTCCGTCCTTGCTAAACATTTCCCTCCGGGTCCATCTAGTTTCCTACCTCCCTCTAGTTATCCTATAACCTCCCCCCCAAGTTACTAAACCTCCCTCCCAGCTGCTGAAACATCCGTCCCTCCAGTACGAATACCTCCCCCTGTATCTGATAACCTCCCTCCATGCTAAAAATCCTCCCTTCCAGTACTATCAACCTCGCTCCCCCTAGTTAGTATTACCTCCCCACCAGTAGCATGACCATCCCTCCTATATTTATAACCTACCCCACTCCAGTACGTATACCTCCCCCCACAGTTACCTAATCACCATCTCCACCACAGTACGCATCCTTCCCCTCCCCAGTACTGTTAGCCTCTGCCAGTTACTATACCCCCCCAGTACTTACATCCCTCCATAACTATAACCTCTGGCCCATACTATACCTCCCGAGTACTATACCGTCCCCCCAGGTACGATCATACCGGCCTCCTATACTATACCGTCCTCCAGCTACTATACCCCACACCCCCAGTAACCTACACCTGCCCAAGTACTATACCTCCCCCCAAGTAACCTATACCGCCCCCTAGTACTATACCTCCCCCCCAGTACTTTACCTCCCCCTAATTGCTAATCAATAAACCTCCCCTTAGTACTATACCACCCCCCAGCACTATCCCTCCCCTCCAGTATTATTACCCTCTTCCAGTATTATACCTCCCCCCCAGTACTATACCTTTCCCCAGTCCTATACCTCACCACCCCCCGGTACTATAATACCGTCCCCCCATCTATACATCCCGCCCAGTACTATCCTCCCCTAGTACTATACTATAAAACCTCCCTCCAGTAATATACCTCCCCCTAGTATTATACCTCCCCCTGGTACTATACCTTCCCTCAGTGCTATACCTCCCCCATTACTATAATACCTCCTTCCGCAGTACTGAGTACACTCCCACCCAGCACTATACCTTCCCCTTTAGGTGAGTTACTAACCTATCCCATTTAGTATCACTCCCCCCTGTAACTATACACTTCCCCCCCAATACTACTAAAAATACCTGCCCCCAGTACTATACCTCCCCCTATTTACTATACCTCCCCCCATGACTATATCAGTCCTCAGTACGATAACCGTCGCCCATCCATAAACCTCCCTCCAGTACGAGTACCTCCCCCCAGTACTATACCCCCCAGTACTATACCTCCCTCCAGTACATAACCTCCCCCCAGTACTATACCTTCCCCAGTACTATACCTCCGCCAAGTACTATACCTCCCCCAGTACTATACCTCCCCCCTCCCCCCATACTATACCTTCCCCCCACTACTATTCCTTTCCCTCTACTAACTATTACAATAATCCTCCCCCATATACTATACCCCCTCCCCCCAGTACTATGTGCTCTTCCCCACCGATACTGATACACCCTCCCTCCAGTAACTATACCACCTACCCCCCCAGTACTATACCTTCCCCAGTACTATACCTCCGCCAAGTACTATACCTCCACCCAGTACTATACCTCCCCCAGTACTATACCTCCCTCCCAGTACTAATTCCGCCCTCTATCTACTATACCTCCGCCCCCCCAGTACTATAAACTCCTCCCCCCAGTACTACTATACCTCCCCCAGTACTATACCTTCCCCAGTACTATACCTCTTCCCGCCATAACTATACCTCCCTCCAGTATATAACCTCCCCTATACTTAAACCGCCTCCCAGTACTATCACCTCCCCCCAGTACTTTACCTCCCTAGTAAGGATACGCTCCCCCTTATACTATACCTCCCCAGTACTATACCTCCGCCCAGTACTATACCTCCCCTCCAGTAATATACCTCTTTCCTAGTACTTAACCTTCCCCCAGTACTATATCCTCCCCCCCAGTATATACCTCCCCCAGTACTATACCTCCCCCAGTACTATTAACCTCCCCCAAGTACTAATATAAAACCTCCGCAACCTCCCCCCAGTACTATAAACCCTCCCCCAGTACTACATACAAAAGCTGCTCCCAGTACTATACCTCCCCCCCAGTACTATACCCCCCCCCCAGTACTATAATAAACTATAGGACCAGTCCCTCCAGTTACTATCCTTCCTCTGCAATTACTTCATACCGCCCCAATACTATCCCCTCCCCCCAAGTAATAAACTCACCCTAGTACTATAACCTCCCCAGACTATACAGTAACACCATCCCCCCCCCGTGCGATACCATTCCCCTGAGTACTATAACCCCTCCACCCTATCGCTATACCTCGATCGTCTGCCCATAACTATACCTCCCTCCAGTACTATACCTCCCCCCAGTACTATACCTCCGCCCCTACTATACCTCCCTCCAGTACTATAACTCCCCCAGTACTATAACTCCCCCAGTACTATACCTGCCCCAGTACTAGCCATAAATATGACCTTCCTCCCTGCTACTATAAACCATCCCCCCAGTACTAATTACCTCAGGTCGCACAGGGCACTTATACCACTACCTCCCCCGTCCCAGTACTATCCTTCCCCCTAGTACTATAAACCCTTCCGCCTCAGACTATAAAAATAACTCCCCCTAGTACTATACCTCCCCCCAGTAATATCCTCTTCCCCCAGTTCTATACTTCCTCCCTGTACTCAACCTCCCCCCCAGTACTATACTTTCCCCCAGTACTATACCTCCCCCAGTACTATACCTCCCCCCCAGTACTATCCTTCCCCCATACTTATAACCTTCTCCATTACGATATCCTCCCCCCAGTACTATACCCTCCCCCAGTACGACCTAAGTTTCGGCTCCCGTAACTATATCCTCCCCCCAGTACTATAAAATACCTCCCCCATACTAACCTCCCCCAGTACTGCTACAGCTGCTCCCATTACTATAACCTCCCACCCCAGTACTAATACAGCCCCCAACCCCCCAGTACTATACCTCCCCCCCCAGTACTCTACCCCCCCCAGTACTATACCTCCCTCCAGTACTATACCTCCCCCCCCGTACTATACCTCCCCCCAGTACTATACCTTCCCTCCCCCTACTGACAATCTATATCAAGCTTCTGCCCAGTCACTATACCATCCCCCCACTACTATACCCCCCCCCCCCGTACTATAACCTCCCTCCACTACTATACCTCCCATCCAGTCTAATCCGCTCTCCCCCCAGTACTCATGCCTCCCCCCATAATAAACCTCACCCTATACTATAACCTCCCCCAGTACAATAATACCTCCCCCCCCCAGTGCTATACCTCCCCCTAGTACTATACCAATACCTCCCCCTAGTCCTATACCTCCTTCCAGTACTAGACCTCCGCCCAGTACTATACCCCCTCCAGTACTATACCTCCCCCCAGTACTATACCTCCGGGGGCCCAGTACTATACCTCCCTCCAGTACTATAACTCCCCAGTACTATACCTCCCCCGAGTACAGTATTACTCCTCCCTGTACTATTACTCCTCCCTGTACTATACCTCCCCCCCAGTAACTATACCTCAGCCCAGTACTATACCTCCCTCCAGTACTATACCTCCCCCTAGTACTGGTATACCGTCGCTGGCCACAGTTACTATATCCTTCTCTCCCCCATTCTATACTTCCCCTCCTGTAACTAATCCTCCCCCCCACATAACATACTTTTCCCCAGTACTATAAAAAATACCATTTCCCCCTGTACTTCTACCTCCCCCCCATACTATATTTCTCCCCCAGTTACTATACTCTGTCCCCCCGTACTGATATTTCCCCCCAGTACAATAGCCTCCGCCCCCCGTACCCGTAAATAACCTGCCCCCCGGTACTAAACCTCTTCCACCAGTACTATAACCCCCTATCCGCCCAGTACTACCCTCCCCCAGTACTATACCTCCCCCCCCGGTACTAAACCTCCCCCAATCTAAACCTCCCCCAGTACTATACCTCCCCCAGTGACTTCTAACTCACCCCCTAGTCTATATCTCCCCCCAGTAACTATAACCTCCCCCCTCATTACTATACCTCCCCCTAGTGCTATACCCATCCCCAGTACCTATACCCTGTTCACCACCAGTACTCAACCCTCCCCCCCAATTCTATAACTTCCCTACACCTGTACCAACCTCCCCCCCAAGTAATATATTTCCCCCCATACTATAACCTCACACCCCAGTACTAAAAAAACCTCGCCCCCCCTCCCCGTACAACCTCCCCCCATCTACCCCTCCCCCCGGTACTAGACCATCCCCCAGTACTATAATCCTACCTCCCCCCCAGTACTATACCTCTCCCTACCCATTACTATCCACCTCCCCCAGTTACTAGTAATCCTCACTCCGAGTTCTATACGCTGTTTCTGTGCAACTATTTTTTTTTTTTCGATTATATAGAGTCCCTGTCTTTTACTTTCATTTGTCTTCTTTTTTTGTCTTTCTTGACTTACCTTCATTTGTTTTTCACTTTCTTTTATAACCTATCCAACTATACCGTCTTTCTTTTCTCTCCCCCAGTACTATACCTCCCCCCCCAGTTCTATACTTCCCTCCCTGTACTAACCCCCCCCCCAATACTATAATACTTTCCCCAGTACTATACCTCCCCCCAGTACTATACCTCCCGCCGCAGTACTATATTTCCCCCCAGTACTATACCTACCCCCGGTCTGATATTTTCCTCTTGCCCCCCAGTACTCCATACATTCTCTCTCGCCGTACTATATCCTCCCCTCTTTTGTGATACCCTCTCTCCCATAACCTCCCCCCCACCCTGTACTTAAACAAACCTCCCCACAAGCTAAACCTCTCCCCCCCATGTATTATACCTCCCCGTATCTATACCTCCCCCCAGTTCATATACCATAAATAACGCCGTCCCCCCAAGGTACTGTATACCTCCCCCCAGTACTATACCTCCTCCCTGTACTATACCTCCCCCCAGTACTATACCTCCTCCCTGTACTATACCTCCCCCCCCAGTACTATATCTCCCCCCAGTGCTATACCTCCCCCTAGTGCTATACCTCCCCCCAGTACTATACCTCCCCCCATTACTATACCCTCCTCCCTGTACTATACCCACCCCCAGTACTATACCTCAGCCCAGTACTACTAATAAAAACCCCTCCCGACCCAGTACTATACCGTCCCCCACTGTAACTAATACCCACACCCACAGTACCTATACTCCATCCTCCGAGATTCTATACCTATTACCCCTAGTACTATACCTCCCCCCTGTAGCTATACCTCCCCCCCAGTTCCTATACTTCCTCCCTGTACTAAACCTCCCCCCAGTACTCAATTACTTTCCCCCCAGTACTTATACCTCCCTCCAGTAAACGATACCTCCCACCTCCCCCGCAGTATCTATATTCCCCCCAGTACTATACCTAACCCCCGGTACTATATTTCCCCCCAGTACTATGAACCTCAATACCTCCGTCCCAGACTAAGACCTCCCCCCCCCGGTACTTAACCTTCCCGCCCAATGCTAAACCTCCCCCCCAGTAAACTATACCTCCCCCAGTACTATACCCTCCCCCCAGTACTATACCTCCCCCAGTACTATACCTCCCCCCCAGTACTATATTTCCCCCCAGTACTATACCTAACCCCCGGTACTATATTTCCCCCCAGTACTATACCTAACCCCCGGTACTATATTTCCCCCCAGTACTATACGCTTCACTGTCCTAGTACTATAACCTCCCCCCCCCGTACCACTACGACTCCCCCCAATGCTAAACCGACACCACCCAATTACTATAACCTCCCCCATACTAATAACCTCCCCCCCCCCAGTACTATATCTCCCCCCAGTGCTATACCCCCCCTAGTGCTATACCTCCCCCCAGTACTAGACCTCCCCCAGTACTATACCTTCCCCAGTACTATACCACTCTGTTCTGCTGCCCAGTACTATACCTCTCCCCCCCAGTACTATATTTCCCCCCAGTACTATACTAACCCCCGGTACTATATATCCCCCAGTACTATACCTCCGCCCAGTACTATACCTTCCCCCCCGGTACTAAACCTCTCCCCCAGTACTATCCTAATTCCTCTTCCCCGCCCCGTACTATACCCCCACATACCCACTTCCGCCCCTCCTGTACTAAACTCTCCCCCCAACAATGCTAAACCTCCCCCCAGTACTATACCTCCCCCCCAGTACTATATCTCAATCTCCCCCAGTTCTATAATAGCTATACCCTTCCCCCCTAGTGCTAATAAAACCTCCCCCGTGCTTTACCCTCCCCCCAGTATGATAACCAATCTGCCCTCATTATCATATACCTTCCCCCAGTAACTAATACCCTCCCCGTACTATACACTCACCCCCAGTGCTATGCGTTCCCCAGATACGCATAACCTGCCCCCATTGCTATACCTTTCCCCTAGTCACCTCATACCCCTCGCTTTCACAGTGCTATATCCATTCCTCACCTAGTAACTATACCTCTCCCCCCCGCACTAAATAACATACCCTCCCCCCAGTACTCTACCTTCCCCCGTGCTATAAACGATAATAAAATAACCCTCTTCCCCCCATTGCTCTAAATACCCTCTACCCCCCAGTTACGTATACACTCCCCCAGTGCATCTGCTCCTCCGTTCCCCCCAGGACTATACACCTCCTCCGCCAGTACTATACCTCACCCCAGTAAATCCCGTAGCTAATACCTTCCCCATTGATACCCACAGTTGAACTACTCCCAGTAATCGCCCCCGTACTTACTACCCCCCATCTACCAGTACCCCTAGTAAGCCCCTTCTCCCCAGGTGTATACCGCCCCCAGTCTATACCTCTCCCCCCGTACTATACGCCCCCCCCAGTACTACTCCCCCAGTGCAGACTAAATGCCTCCGCCCAGTTCACGTATAATCCGCCCAGTACTATAACCGCTCCCAGTACTACTCACATACGAGACCTCCCCCAGTACATACTCCATGCTAACCCTCTCAGTATATAACCCCTCCCCCCAGTCTATACCTCTCCCCCAGGATACTCCATACACTCGCCCCAGACACTCCCAGTACTATACCCCTCCCCCAGTTGCTATACCTCCAGCAGTTAAATATAACTCCGCCAGTAACTATACCCAGATACTCCCAAATCATGTCAGAAGAAAACGAAGGGGCCACACCCCTAATCCAATCTTTGGCACACCCAAATTACTTCTATAACTATTAATCACTCCTCCCACGTAGGCTATGGGCTTAGTGGTTGACAGAACAGAGGTATTTATGTAACTTAAAGCTTTAACTGTTACACAACCGTGACCGCTCCAGGCCCTGCTAATCTAGAGAGATGAAGTTATTATTATGATTACTTCCTCGCCTATGAAAATGTATCTACAATAATAATTGTCCTCAATATTACAAATAAACATCTTGAGCAGATAACCTTTCCCCTCATAAGCAGGGCCTGGAATCTCACACATCTCCTGTATTAGGAGAACTCTCAGCAGGTAACAGGATGCCCAGAACTCCTCTCCCAGGGCAGGCAGGGGGGATAGTTGCCTCCCTGTGATCAGAGAATGGTCCTTTGGAGAGCAGGAACCAGTAGTACCTCAGCCTGGATCAGGGAGACTGGATAAATCTCCAGAGAACCAAGTCAGCTCTGCTACGTCTACAGCACAGAATCAGCAATCACTCAGCACTCACACAAATCTCAGGACCGAGACCCTAAAACCCAGAGCAGAGCCTGTATCTATAGAATATTCCAACCTCACCTGGAAAGTGCTGGAGAAGTAGCCAATCACAGCCTGCTTCACCTCAGGAGAATATACAAAATCTACATTAGGTAGCAGCACAGAATGAAATTCTTGTAACACTCTTCTGTATGAGTAGAGCATGCATAGCATGCAGTATTATTATGCATAATAGGGTAGAGTAATGGGTGATAATGGGCCACCTTTTCTTACAGTGCTGACAGTATCGCCTCGAAGTGCATGTCCAGTGTATAATGCGCTTTGCGGTGGAGTCCCTAAATGATCCTGCACACCAATTCCTGCATGTATCGTTCCCCTGCTCAGGTCCCAGAGTTCACTTCTTCTCCTGGTGCATGTAAGTCATTGTCCGGTATAATGCGCTGTGCGGGGAGTCACCTAAGTATGCACCACAATATCCTGCTGGGTCACTCCCCACTACAGGGCCCGCGGAGTCACTTATTCTCCTGGTGATGTAAGTGGCATTGTCCGTGTATACTGTGCATGTGCGGGGGCCACTAAGATCGTCGCCGCCGAGTTTCATTGCATGTGTAGCTTCCCCGCTCAGGTTCCTGGATTCACCTTACTTCGTCTGGTGATGTAGTGCATTGTCCGTGTATAATGTGCTGTACGGGGAGTTCCACTAAGATCCTTGCGGCCCCGACATCCGCTGCATTTGTCGTGTTCCGCCTCCCCCGCCTCCCCTTCTCCCAGGTCCCGCGAGTTCAACCTTTTCTCCTGTGTATGTAAGTGCATGGTACGTAGTATAATGCGCGTGCGGGGATCACTAAGATCCTGCCGCCCGATAATCCTGCATGTGTTCGCTTCCCCCTCAGTCCCCGGTAGTTCACCTTCTTCTTCTGGTGCTGTTAAGTGCATTGTACCTAGATTGTGCTGTGCGGGGAGGTCATAGATCCTGATCGCCGATTATCGTGCAGTGTTCTGTTCTCCCGCTATAGTCCCCCGTAGTTCACCTTCTTCTCTTCTGGTGCATGTAAGTGCATGTCCGTAGTATAATGTGCGTGGTGAGGGGAGTCACTAAGTATCTGCGCCCCCTGCTCCCGATAATCTTCTTGATGTGTCGCTCCGCTCCTGCTCAGGACCCTGGAGTTCACCTTCTTCTTCTGTGCATGTTAAGTGGCATTGTCCGTGTATAATTCCGTCGGGGGGAGTTCACTAAGATCACTGGCCCGTTATCCTGCATCTGTGGTGTTCGGCTCTCCCTCTGCTCAGCTTTTCCCCTGATTTGTCACACCACACTCTTTCTTCCTGTTCTTCCTTTCCCTGGTGCATCGTAAGTTGCATTGTGTCGTTGTATAATGGGCTTGTCGGTGCCATCACTAAGGATCCGCGTCCGTATCCTGCTGTGTCTGCTGTGTCTTGCCTCCTCCTCTCTTCTCTCCTTCCCAGCTCAGGTCTCTGCGGAGTTCACCTCTCTTCCTGGTGCATGTAAAAGTGATTGTTCCGTGGTATAGTACTGGAGGGAGGTATAGTACTAGGGGGAGGTATAGCACTAGGGGGAGGTATAGTACTGGGGGGAGGTATAGTACTGGGGGAGGTATAGTACTAGGGAGAGATATAGTTAGTGCTGGGCAGAGGTGAGTTTCTTACAGGAAGTGAGTTCAGGCTGTGACCACCAGGCTGGGCGGGTGTGGTGCTGGGTGGGTTTAGCACTGGGCGGGTGTAGCACTGGGTGGGTGTGCACTGGGCGGGTATAGCACTGGGCGGGTGTAGCACTAGGTGGGTTTAGCACTGGGCGGGTGTAGCACTGGGTGGGTGTGGTGCTAGGCTGGTGTAGCACTGGGTGGGTGTGCACTGGGCGGGTGTAGCACTGGGCGGGTGTAGCACTGGGCGGGTGTAGCACTGGGTGGGTGTGGTGCTAGGCGGGTATAGCACTGGGCGGGTATAGCACTGGGCGGGTGTAGCACTGGGCGGGTGTAGCACTAGGTGGGTGTAGCACTGGGTGGGTGTAGCACTAGGTGGGTGTGGTGATAGGCTGGTGTAGCACTGGGTGGGTGTGCACTGGGCGGGTGTAGCACTTGGTGGGTGTAGCACTGGGTTGTAGTCGTGTATGTATTGGATCTGGGATGTGTGTTATACAGGTCACGGTGTAATAGTGATTAGTGAGGGACTCTGAGCTACTGTGTGTATATACAGGTCACGGTGTAGTAGTGTATGCTAGTGGGTCTGGGCTGTGTGTATATCAGGCACGGGTGTGTGTATGTAGGGATCGGGGATGTGTGGGATATATACAGGTCAGGGTGTAGTAGTGTATGTAATGTATACGTTTATCTTTTTATTGGCTGTGTGTATATGACAGTCACGGTGTAGAGTGTACTGTACTGGATCTGGGCTGTGGTGTATATACAGGTCACGGTGTAGTAGTGTATATACTGGATCTGGGCTGTGTGTGTATATACAGGTCACGGTGTAGTAGTGTATGTAGTGGATCTGGGCTGTGTGTGTATATACAGGTCACGGTGTAGTAGTGTATGTAGTGGATCTGGGCTGTGTGTATATACAGGTCACGGTGTAGTAGTGTATGTAGTGGATCTGGGCTGTGTGTGTATATACAGGTCACGGTGTAGTAGTGTATGTAGTGGATCTGGGCTGTGTGTATATATACAGGTCACGGTGTAGTAGTGTATGTAGTGGATCTGGACTGTGTGTGTATACAGCTCACGATGTAGTAGTGTATGTAGTGGATCTGGGCTGTGTGTGTATATACAGGTCACGGTGTAGTAGTGCATGTAGTGGATCTGGGCTGCATACCTCCCAACATTTGTGAAAAGGAAAGAGGGATAAAATGGCGATCCCCCTAAGCCACACCCCTAATGACTCCCTGGCCACGCTCCAAATTTTAGCCATATTAAAATAATAAAAATCATCTCAATAAAATAAAAAATTATCCTCATTGGGATTTGAACCCAGAACCTGCAGTGTCCATGTACAATAATAACACAGCGCCTCAACCAACTGAGCTATAATCTCTGTGATTAACAAGGTAGAGAATTTTGGTAACTAAGAACTATGACTATATACTGCCTTGGTATATAGGGAGGGATCTTCTCAGATTATTGTAATTATTGAGACTATTATTATTATTATTATTATTATTATTATTATTGAGATGATTATTATTATTTTTACCATTATTAATATTCATCTCAATAATAATAAAAATAATAAAATTTATAATAATAATAATAATAATAATAGTCTCAATAATTACAATAATAATCTCTGAGAAGATCCCTCTCTATATATCAGTGCATTAGTCTGTGTCACAGTGTAAATGGCAGATAACACTTCTTAGTTACCAGAAATCCTCAGCTCTGTATCACTGGGCTTATAGCTCAGTTAGTTAAGCTCCTGTCTATGGTGCAGAGGGTTCCAGGTTCGAATCTCAGCCTGGCCAAAACTTTATTTAATTTAATTATATAAAGAGCTTGTGTCTGGGGAAGCCCTGGAGACCATATATGGACAGATGCTGATCAGACCTGATGACGTGGTCCCTGCTCTCTCTGCCAAGCTGACACTTCTCTGAAAAGGGTTCCCTGCCCGATGTCTGCTCTGGGGAACCCTAGGAGATGCAGTGACCATATATTCTTCCCTCAGGTCGTGGAGATTCTAAGTAACAGAGTCACGGCCTCTCCCTCTGATCCATAGGTTTTCCATGTGATTCAGGTCTGGGGAAGGTGCAGGCCCCTCCATGTGATTCAGGTCTGGGGAAGGTGCAGGCCCCTCCATGTGATTGAGGTCTGGGGAAGGTGCAGGCCCCTCCATGTGATTCAGGTCTGGGGAAGGTGCAGGCCCCTCCATGTGATTCAGGTCTGGGGAAGGTGCAGGCCCCTCCATTTGAGGTCCCAAGTCTCCAGCAGATGTTCTTAGTGATGGGACCTCGATGAGCTGGAGCGGTGTCCTCCATGAAGATGACATTAGGCCTGTGATGTTCATGGAGAGGCACAATGACTGAAGGGACAGTCATGAGGTGTAGGGCAGTTCTGTAGGGACCACACGCCGGTCCACACTGCAACATCACAACCACCACGTGATAACAGGGGCTGGAGGGGTCCAGTACCAGCAGATCCAACAGACTGAGCTCATGTCAACATTTTTGAATGGTCTCAAGAGACAATTAGTGCCTCTCGGGTATAGTGTGTACCTACTGTGAGTTGTATGGTATAGTGTAAGCATACTGGTATAACCTGGGGATCTCCTGTATATAATGATATATGTACAGCCGGTATAACCTGGGGATCTCCTGTATATAATGATATATGTACAGCCGGTATAACCTGGGGATCTCCTGTATATAATGATATATGTACAGCCGGTATAACCTGGGGGTCTCCTGTATATAATGATATATGTACAGCCGGTATAACCTGGGGATCTCCTGTATATAATGATATATGTACAGCCGGTATAACCTGGGGATCTCCTGTATATAATGATATATGTACAGCCGGTATAACCTGGGGGTCTCCTGTATATAGTGATATATGTTACAGTCGGTATACTGGGATCATCCTGTATATAATGATAATGTACAGCCGATAACCTGGGGATCTCCTGTTATTAATGAATATATGTACAGCGGTATAACCTGGGGATTTCCTGTATATAATGATATATGTACACTGGTAAACCTGGGGATCTCCTGTATTAATGATATATGTACAGACTGGTATAACCTGGGGGATTCCGTATATAATGATATATGTACACGGGATCTCCGGAAAAATGTTATATAACCTGGGGGATCTCCTTATATATGATATATGTACAGCCGGTATAACCTGGGGATCTCCTGTATATAATGATATATGTACAGCCGGTATAACCTGGGGATCTCCTGTATATAATGATATATGTACAGCCGGTATAACCTGGGGATCTCCTGTATATAATGATATATGTACAGCCGGTATAACCTGGGGGTCTCCTGTATATAATGATATATGTACAGCCGGTATAACCTGGGGATCTCCTGTATATAATGATATATGTACAGCCGGTATAACCTGGGGATCTCCTGTATATATGTCTATAAGTACATGTCACCTCTGGCTGTATAAGAAGACTTCTCATGGATGAGCTGTAGACATTATGTACACTGAGGGCTCGCCCGTCTCGGTGCTGGAGGGTGTTATGTACGTTGTCATGCTAGATGATGTATTACACGTTGTGTTTGTGGCTGTAGGTTTCTCTGTGTGTAACATCTGCGTTGCCTTTGTACATCAGTAATTCCTCTGCAGTGGTTCCTGGTCTTGGTGCCAGGTTTCTTCGCTGAGAACTTGTTCTACGTATCTTGGCAGGAGGAGGACATTGCACAAGACTCCGCCGGCCAGGACCTCCCTCTCCTGGCACTGAGCCTCTGGAGGCCGGAGCGGGGTCTGCTGAGGTTCTAGAATGGTGTATGTGTTGTCTGATGATGAGTTGTCCTTGGTGTGGTCATATGAGATCCTTCCATCAAGGACGTCTTGGCCTGTCTACTCTGTGGTGGGTGCAGGCCCAATCTTGAGTTGCTCCTGTAGGTAGATGAGTAGCCGTGGTGCTGGCGTGGTGCCCATGGGGTGTTCCGTCTACTGTTCTAGCTTCAGCTTTGACACGTCTTGGCGTTGTCCCATTTTATAATCACTTAATGATATAAATATTTCCTCTCTGACGAGGATGTTACTCCTCTTCTTGCGTTGCTTTTGGTGAACTTAGGGTCAGTAATAAACACTGAGGGTTTAATCGGTTCCTTAGGGGGTGAGAAGACTTCAACCAAGGAGGAACCAGAGTGCTCTTCTTATAATTCCCAATCTTCAAACCTACATTTATGGTCTCTCCTCGGCCTCTCTCCTATAGGTGTCCTCCACCATGCAGTCTCCCGATTCCCCCGATGGCTGCTTCCTGCCCGAACACCTGGATGCTGCGGTCTTGGACCTGGACATTGATGAACTGGACTGTGGAGGAGATGATCGAGGTATTCTGCACCTCTACATGTCTTCTCAAGGGGCATCCCAAACCTTGTGAGACTGGTTCTCCTCTGTCAACACATGTCATTCGTAAGAAGAGCACTTTTTGCTTCAGAGCTGCACTTCCAAATGATAAAACCTTGTGTGCACTGAATTGAACTGAACCCTACGTAGTACATCATGTTCTAAGGGCAGCAGTTTGTGCTCCAGGGCTGTACTTCCTCATAAGTGGATGTGAAGTCCATTATAGTCACCTGATATGACATTTTACACCGTCGCTTCCCATTGTCCATCATTGTATATGGAGACTGTTGGACCTAGGACTAAGTTTCTGGGAGATTCTAAACCTCTCTCTTCTCCATAGGACAAAAGAAGGGGCTCTGTCACTTTCCACCGACCTAGTGAATGATTGTAGGACCATAGTGACCTATAAACGAGACACCAGGAACATCCACATGACAGCCCGTACACACGTTAGGATAGCCCTGGAGATCGCTCTACTTCACTGTATCTCTACACACTGAGTGTTGTTCACAGAGCAGTGTGGAGGTCTATCTGTGGACTCTCATCGGAATGATGACCCATGAGAGAATACCAGAAATTTCATGAGAACCAGAAGGTGAAAGTGCAGCAGCACATTGCTCACCTGAGAGGAACCCAGTAAAATATTAATGGTGACCAAAGGTTGATGTGTAATTACATTCTTCACCGTCTTGGCATAGCCTTCATATCCACGTACAGGATTAGTATGGCATAGAATATCCTTCCTCAGTAGACTCCCATCTCAGTAGACCTCTACTTACCTGCAAACACAGTCCTAAATCCAGAAAGTTCTTGATTAACTTTTAGTTTTTATCACATTTTCTCCAGGTTTCCTTGCAATCTTTGACCTGGCACCACTGAAACACCAAGGGGCGATATTCCTGAAAGGCCTCCCGGTGACTGCAAGTATAACACAGACGGAGCGTTACACCAGCGGATCCAAGGTGAGGACCCCAGAATATCTCCAGATTGGTTAAACTATATGCCATCACCCTGCCACAATTTCTTTATGTCTGGAAGATCCTTCTTCCACCAATGTCAAGGTACCACTATGGGGGCTCATGTCCCGACATGAAGGGTATCTGTTCCTTGACTGGTGGGAGGATAGGAAAGCCTGTGAAGAGAAGCTCAAAATATGGACAAAGCCTGTCCTCATGTGCCTGAGGTACATCAGTGATGTTTTGCTTATCCGGATCGCCACAAAGGAAGTGCTTGAACTTTGTGTCCAAACGTAACGCCGATGACCTAGGATTACAGCTGAGCTCCAACAGGAAGCAATAAAATTAGGCAGGCCAAATGAATAGCAATGTATACAAAAAGACAGTGCCTATATATGTTATCAGTTTATAGATGGTTGGGCTTCTGGCGCATTGTATCACCCCGCTCTTTATTACAGATCCGGCCCAGCACTTTATACTCTATAACCCTGACCCACGGCCCGTTCAGATGGACCACGAAGAAGAAGTTCAAACACTTCCAGGAGCTTCACCGCGATCTTCTCAGACACAAAATATTTGCCTCACTTCTGCCCCTGAACCCTCTGTCTCGGTAAGAAGAAGTGGTCTGTGATATTTGAGGTAGTACTAGCCTGAAGGTTAATCCTGGTGCCTTGGGTTGTTGGGTTTTTTGGTGGCCCTCAATAATCTGTATGGGAGTCAACATATCTCCAGGCCATCTCTCTATCTTAATGCTGCTTGTGGCCAGATTTTAAACATTTAAGTCTCCTCTTCCTATAGTGATATCTCTGTGGTCATAAACCCATTGTTTTAAGGCCCTCTTGTATCTTTAGCGTAGAGTCCTTCATAAAATTCAGTGACTAATTCAAGTTCTCAACTACATGACCTTGATGATTTAAGAACCCATCACATGAAACCTAAATCCAAACACATCCCACACGCCCCTTCTGCCATCTACAGCCCCTTGTAGTATCTTATACTTAATGGTCTGGTTCTTCTCCTTTATCCCATCTCCATTTTTAGTGGCACACGTTCCAGACCTGAAACCACCACGGAAGAAATGCCATCCCTACCCCATGCTTCTGGAGAGTCTTCTCGACGGGCTCCGAGTAAACAGGTTTGGTTTAACATTTCCTTGGGTTTGGGTACATTAGCTCAAAATCGGTATCCGACATGATGGGCTTAGTTAGAGTGTCTCAGTAGATTGTATCATACATGATAGGATTAGATCAGTTTTGCAAATGATTGATGTAAATCCACCAATAGCACACACCATAGTCTTAGATGCGCGGTTTCGGCAGAGAGTATCACACATTACACTTATAAGTGTGCTTAACCAGTTGTGGACATCTTGTTTCGCAGAAATTCCTTGCAGCTTACCTCAATGCACTCCTGGCCAAGGCCTTCTACAGGAACTACCATGCCATGGTGAGCAAACCAAGCATGTCAATGTCAATCCCACCACTGGTAGGGTTCTCCGTTTATGAAATGTGGGGGCTGCAGCTCTTTGGTGGGGACCTAAGTTTTTTTGGCCCATGAAGGCTTTACATATCTACTAGTAATCAATTCCTTACGCGTTCACTCTCAAAGAAGCTTCAAGTTCCATTCTTGAGGGAACTTATGGACCTCCAATGAAGAAACTTTCTGAGATGTTTATTCTATGGGGAAAAATACAAAACGATAATTTCTATTGTGAAGCTCATTCACCACCATCACCAGCTACTTCCATGGTGTATAATGATTCTTATGATGCCCAGTGTTCTGCAGCTTCTCTCATCCAAAGTGGTGGAGGTAGTAAAAGTATAATAGAAGCCTTCTTGGTAAATAATGACCTTAATGTGTAGAAAGTCTTCCAGTTGGTTGGTGGAGGCCATGGTAGACTTGTGACGTGATGAGATGTCTATACCAGGGGTTATGGCAGGGTTGGTTGGTTTGGTGGCAGGCCAATGGAGACCTTTGACCGTGAAAAAAAAATGAGATGTCTATATACCAGGTTATGGCAGGGTTTGGTTGTGGAGGCCATGGTAGACTTTGACGTGATGAGAGTCTTACCAGGGGTTATGGCAGGGTTGTTGGTGGAGGCCATGGTAGAGACCTTTGACGTGATGAGATTCTATACCAGGAGTTATGGCAGAGTTGGTTGGTGGAGCCATGGGACTTTGACGTGATGAGATGTCTATACCAGGGGTTATGGCAGGGTTGGTTGGTCTCGATGACCACAGTTGTCTCTCGTGTACATTCTAGATGGAGTTCCTGGAGGTCAGCCGCCTCTCCTTCATCACAGAGCTTGGGATCAAAGGATTGTGAGTATTGATGGTGTAAGCTTCTCCTGTACCCCAAGTGTCGGCGTGGCACTGTCCTGTACCTATATAGAGAGAATATCTACACTATAACTTCGAGAACTTTCACTTTCTTTCGGGAAGGTTTTGTACTGAAGAGATCTGGGGTCATCGGGTTCAAGGTATTAATTGCTTTGGCCATCACCAAATCTGTTACCGATGGTCGAAAAGGTAAATCCTTGGGGGTGTGTCCTCGTGTACTGTAAATAATTATAGAGACTGTATGATGCGGCTTCTCTTCCTTCTGTCTCCCATCCTGGCTCTCTATCATCCTCCTTATACTGTTGTTTTACTTTCTTCTCTCCACCTTTCTTCTCTTCCTTCTTCTTCTCTAGTTCCCTCACTTATCGTGGTGAGTTTTCCCACATCAACATCTTTCTCTGTAATAGTTGTATATTCTTTCTCTGTACTGTCACAATATTATCTGATAGCATAGTACATTATGCCTCCATATTTGTGTAGTATTGACCAAACTCTACAAAGTATGTATGATGACTTTTTCTCTATTATTTCTGCTGTTTCGGTTGTGTAGTATAACTAAGCTCTCTCTTATATGCCTGTAGCATGGCTACCCTCTCCTTATACAGTTACTATAACTAAGCTGCTCTTATGCGTAGTATGGCTACGCTCTCCTTAACAGTGGTACTATCTAAGCTGCTCTTAATGCCGTAGTATGGCTACGCTCTCCTTATTACAGTGTATTATGCTACGCTCCCCTTACAACGGTAGTAGTATGGCTACGCTTCTCCTTACACGGTTGTAGTATGGGCTACCCTCTCCTTATACTGGTGTAGTGCTACGCTCTCCTTATATACGGTGTAGTATGGCTACGCTCTCCTTATACGGTGTAGTATGGCTACGCTCTCCTTATACGGTGTAGTATGGCTACGCTCCCCTTATACGGTTGGGGTAGTAATGGCATAACGACTCCCCCTTATCGGTGGTAGTTATGGCTACGCTCCCCTTATACTCAACGTGTAGTATGGCTACGCTCTCCTTAACAGGTGTAGTATGGCTACCTCTCCTTATAACGGTGTAGTATGGCTACGCTCCACTTATACGGTGTAGTATGGCACCCTCTCCTATACGTGTAGTTGGCTACGGCTGCTACCTATTATGCGTGTATCGTATAGGCTACCTCTCCTTATACGGTGTAAAGTATGGCTACGCTCTCCTTATACTGGTGTATTATTGGCTACGCTTCTCCTTATACGGTGTATTATTGGCTACACGCTCCCCTTAACGGTGTGTATGGCTACGCTCTCCTACAACGGTGTAGTATGGCTACGCTCCTCCTTACAGTTAACGGTGTAGTATGGCTACGCTCCCCTTATACTACGTGTGGTAGTATGGCTACGCTCCCCTTATACGGTGTAGTATGGCTACGCTCTCCCCTTTATACGGTGTAGTATGGCTACGCTCATCTCCTTATACGGGTTTAGTATGGCTACGCTCCCCTTATACGTGTAGTATGGCTCCGTCTCCTATACGGTGTCAGTAGATGGCTATAACGCTCTCCTTATAGTACGGTGTAGTATGGCTACGCTCTCCTTAACGGTTTTTTCATTATTTGGCTAACCTCGCTCTCCTTATACAGTGTATTATGGCTACGCTCTCCCCTTACACGGTGTATTATGGCTACGCTCTCCTTACACGGTTGAGTATGGCTAACGCTCCACTTGTTTTACAGTTAGTAGCTACGCTCTCCTTATACACGGTGTGTTAGATGGCTACGCTCCCTTATACGGTGTAGTATGGCTACGCTCCCCTTATACGGTTTAGTGTGGCTACGCTCTCCTTCATACACGGTGTATAGGCTAGATACGCTCTTCCTTATACGTGTCTAGTTATGCTACGGTATGGCTACGCTACTCCTTATAAGGTGTATTATGGCTACGCTCCCCCTTATACGGTGTAGTATGGCTACGCTCCTCCTTATACGGTGTAGTATTGGGCTACGCTCTCCTTTAACGGTGTGTATGCTAACGCTCTCCTTATACGGTGTAGTATGGCTACGCTCTCCTTATATACAGTGTAGTATGGCTACGCTCTCCTTATATACAGTGTAGTATGGCTAACGCTCTCCTTATATACAGTGTAGTATGGCTATGCTCTCCTTATATACAGTGTAGTATGGCTACGCTCTCCTTATATACAGAGTAGTATGGCTACGCTCTCCTTATATACATTGTTGTATGGCTATACGCTCTCCTTATACTACGAGTAGTATGGCTACCCTCGTCCTTATATACAGAGTAAGTATGGCTACGCTCTCCTTATACAGTGTAGTGTGGCTACGCTCTCCTCATATACAGTGTAGTATGGCTACGCTCTCCTTTATACAGAGTATATGGCGCGCTCTCCTTATATACAGAAGTAGTATGGCTACACTCTCCTTATATACAGTGTATATGCACGCTCCTCCTTATATCAGTGTAGTATGGCTACCTTCATCCTCCATATACATTGTTGTTGGCTCTCTCCTATATCATTGTTGCTGTCTAACGCTCTCCTTCTATACAGGTGTAATGGCTACGCTCCCTTTATACGGTGTAGTATGGCTACGGCTCCCCTATACGGGTGGTAGTATGGCTACGCTCTCCTTATACGGTGTATGGTATGGCTAACGCTCCCCTTATAACGAGTGTAGTATGGCTACCCTCTCCTTAACGGTGTATATGGCTCGCTCTCTTATACGGTGTAGTATGGCTACGCTCTCCTTATACGGTGATGTATAGGCTACGCTCTTCCGTAACAGTGTATATGGCTAACGCTCCCCTTACACGGTGTTAGTATGCGCTACCCTTTCATTATACGGTGTGTAGTATGGCTAGCTCTCCTTATACGTTTGTCGTATGGCTACGCTCTCCTTATAAACGGTGTTTATATGCTACGCTCTACCTTATACCGTGTAATATTATGGTACTCCAAGCTTGCTACGCTCTATTACAGGTTTGTAGTATGGTACGTAACTCAGGTGTTGCTATCTCTACTCCATCACGGTGTAGTATGGCTAACGCTCACCGTTACGGTTCTGTGTAGTAGGGCTACGCTCCCTTATACGGTGTATTGCTGTGTTAGTTGCTCTACTATCCGGTGAGTGCCCTTCCTTATACGGTCGTTGTAGTATGGATATGGCTAACCGTCCACCTTATACGGTGGTAGTAGTGGCTACGCTTCTCCTTATACGGGTTTGTAGTATGGCTCGCTCTCCTTACGTGTTGTATTTTTGGAGCTCCTTATAGTGTAGTATGGCTACGCTCTCTCTTAGGTGTAGTGCTCGTGTCTGTATTTGTAGTATGCTAACTTTTTAACGTGTAGTGGCTACGCTCTTCTCTTAACGGTGGTAGTAGGCTGACCTCTCCTTATATACAGAGTAGTATGGCGACGCTCTCCTTCTATATGTATTGCTCTTAATAGTTGTAGTATGGCTACGCTCTCCTTATATAACAGGTAGTTCTACGCTCTCCTTATAATACAGAGTCAGTATGGCTACGCTCTCCTTATATACAAGAGTGATAGGGCGACGCTCTCCTTCTATACGAGTAGTATGGCGTACCTCTCCTTATATAAGAGTCATTGTAATTTGGCTTCCCACTCTCCTTACGTTTTTTTGGATACGCTAGCTTAGTATACAGTTGTTAGTATGGCTAAGCTCTTCCTAATATACATTTGTTGTATGGCCTCTCTCTCCTTATATACATTGTTGTTGGCCTAAGCTCTCCTTATATACAGTGTAGTATGGCTACGCTTCTCTTGATATACAACGTGTAAGTATGGCCCGCTCTCCTATATTACAGGTGTCGTAGGCTTACGCTCTTCTCTTATATACAGGTTGTAGTAGGCTATGCTCTCCTCATATCCAGTGTAGTATGGCTACGCTCTCCTTTATACAGTGGTGCGTATAGGTACGTCTCCTTATACAAGAGTAGTATGGTCCTACCTCTCCTTATATACAGAGTAGTATGGCTGACGCTCTCCTTATATACAGAGATAGTATGGCTACGCTCTCTTATATACAGAGTAGTATGGCTCGACGGCTCTCCTTAATACAGATTTTCAAGCTAACAGTGTATGTGGCTACACTCTCATTTACTTGTATATGGATCCACACACAGGTAGTATGGCTACGCTCTCTCATATACATTGTTGATGGCTACGCTTCACCTTATTAACATTGTTGTGGCTACGCTCTCCTATATAACAGAGTAGTATGGCGACTTATTCAGTGGTCTCCTCCCTTATCACAGTGTGTGTAATGTCAATGGTAGTATGCTACGCTCTCCTTATATGACAGGTAAGTAGTATGGCTACGATCTCTCTATACAGTGTAGTAGGCTACGCTCTCCTCATATACAGTGTAGTATGGCTCTACCAAAGTGTGTATCGTCTCCTCAAATACAGTGTCGTATTGGCTAGCTCTCCTCATTATACAGTAGTATGCTACCTCTCCTCTATACAGTGAGTCTTGGCAGATTACCTTCAGTTTAGATATTATGCTTACTCTTATATGTGTATGTGGTTATTATACACTTGGTTACAATTGTGGGTTTGTTTTCCTCTTCTGTTTCTGCAGTGGTTTGTGGTTAAAGATTCTTCCTCACTTTAACATAACTCCGGATTCGAAATATTCCTTTGTCCTCCTTTTTGATCCTTTATTCAAAACCGCAATATTCAACGAGGGACAAATGTGGGGGTTAGTGTGATCAGAGGCTACAGAGGTAGGTGACCCACTAGGTCATGCCCTTTGTAATATTTCCAGTACACCCTACCTTCCCAACTTTCAAGGGAGGAAAGAGGGACAAGAGGGCAGCGCGGAAGACGCGGCCGCCAGCGATTTTTACCATGTAAGCCCACCCCTTGCACACCCCCTTATTCATTTACAGAAATCAACATAATCTTTTCCTTCATGTATTTGACTATATTACGTTGGTAAATAACATAATTTGGAATCACTGACCGTATTTTTACCCATGGTAAACAAAGCTAAAACATGTCCTTGTTACCACAGTAGAACCTGATATGCAACCTTGCGTGTACAAAATGCAACATGTGAACTAGCCTAAATGGAACTTGTCAGCAGCAAATAATGTGGCCTAGTAAACCACTTGGCAGTGTGTTGTCCTATAGATGTTGTTCCTTCCATGACCAGGGTGGGGGGCATCATCAGTCAGGAAAGGGGAGAGGTTTAACACTAAAGGTCAAGCTCACCCGGCTCAGGGACTCCTCCTCGGTTTTTAATTAACCATTCATGAACCAGGCTTCAAGGCCCAGTTGGTGATGTGGCCTTCATGCAAAATTCCAGCCTCTGACTTTATACACCAATTAATGTCAAAGTTGATTTTCAGATTTTACTGCTTGACAATATTTGCCTCGTGGTATATTATGTCAATTTCTGCGTGACAGGGGTTTCCACTATCTTAATCTTCAACAGAAATATTTGTTTGAAACACAGCCTATCAAATCCAGGTCTCTTTGGTACATGACTTCTTCTCCAAACTTTGGATAACCTTGCTGTCCTGCCCCACCCCCCCCCCTCAACTATTTCAATTTTAAAGAGGATATAATGAAAATAACAAAAACATTTATTTTCAAAACGAGTAAGGTGCAATAGACATTAAAGTAGCTTTGGCAGAACAGATCTTTTTAAGGAAACTACTACTTGTAGTGGAGCAGGTTTATGATGGAAATAGCGGGCAAGCAGCTCAGGGTGAAGGTCAGGGTGGATCTCAGGTGAGGTCAGGGTGAGCGTTCAGGGTG
The DNA here is from genome assembly GCA_019512145.1 of Engystomops pustulosus. Lineage (NCBI taxonomy): Eukaryota > Metazoa > Chordata > Amphibia > Anura > Leptodactylidae > Engystomops > Engystomops pustulosus. Next base: position 760,772 of record CM033644.1, on the reverse strand, counting down.
AGCTGGTGCGAGAGCTTCTTTTTCGTGTTTGTTTAAACCGCAGTATCGGCGGTTTAAAAAACCACTTTTGAACACTTTATAGCCGGGCAGGGATGTACACGCTCGGAACTTACCATTGCGCGCGGCTATCCTTCACTTCCTATGTAGCCGCGCGCACGTAGACATACGGTATGTCAATAATTATCACGTGATCACAACGGTAAAAAGTGCTGTCACAGACGAAAAGTGATGTCACATACATATAATCACACAGGTTTCAAGTGGATATACACGATGTCAGCAAGGATATAAAGATCAAGTACAGGATTACACACAGTGATGTCAGCAGATACAACGTGATGCACAGTCATACCACACAGTGATGTCACAAGTAACAGGGATAATACACACAGTTAGCTCACAGTACCAGGGATAATACACAAACTTACAGATGTCACAAGTGATAACAGGGATAATAACCACACAGTGAGTCACAGTTACAGGAATAATACAACACAGTTGATGTCACAGTAAAATACACGGATTAGTAACGAATCACACACAGTGATGTCACAGTCAGGGAATAATACACACAGTGCACCGTCACAGTACAGGGATATAATACCACACAGGATGTCACAGTGACAGTGATAATACACACAGTGATGTCACAGTACAGGAATAATACCACAAGTGATGTCACAGTAGGGATAATACCACACAGGATGTCCAGTACGGGTAATACACACAGCGATGTCACAGTACAGGATGAATACCACACAGTGAGTAGTCGTTCAACATTGTGTGTACTAGTTCTGGGATAATCGTATTCACGTAAGGAATCAACAGTGCACAGTACAGGGATAATACACCAACAGTAGTAGAGTAAAAGGTTCACGTACCAGGGATAATACAACACAGCAGGATGTCCACAGTACGGGATAATACCACAACAGCGGATTCACAGTTACAGGATATATACAAACAGCGATGTTCACAGTAACAGGGATAATACACCAGTGTGTCACAGTACAAGGGATAATACACAAGTGAGATGGTCACATACATGGGAATACCACACAGTGATGTCAACAGTACAGGGATAATACAACACAGTGATGTCACGTACAGGGATAATACCACACAGTGCTGTCACAGTACAGGGATATAAACCACAGATCACTCGGAATGAACCAGGTTGTCCAGACAGGGATCATACACACAGCGATGTCAAGGACAGGGATAATACACACATGATTTCACCGTACAGGGATTTACACAAGTGATGTCACAGTACAGGGGTTAATACACAGTGAGGTCACATGTACAGGGAGGATTGATAAACCCAGCGATGTCACAGGACAGGGATTGATATACACACAGACAGGGAAACAACGTTATGTACATCAGGGATTTCAACAGTGGCTACTAATACAGAAATACACAAGTGATGTCGCAGTACAGGGATATACCAGAGTGATGTCACAGTACAGAGGGTATAATACACACAGTATGTATCAGGGAATCAGTGATCGCACAGTCACCGGGTTCAATACACAGTGATGTCACAGTAATCACAAGTGTCAGCAGTAAATACAGCACAGTGATGTCACAGTACAGGGATAATACACACAGTGATGTCACAGTACAGTGGATATACAACACATGATGTTCACATAGGTCTTCCATCTTGTCTATTCAAAGCTGATGTCCTCATCCTGTTGGGGTAGTCTGTAGTTTCAGAAATGTGGGGGGGCCGGGGTCGGGGAGTCTGTGTCCCAGTGTGTTTACTTCTGCAGATCATTATGAGATGACTTTTCTCTTCTTTGTGGTTCGGCTCAGAGTCGCATGCCAAAGACCCCTCACAGTGAAGGGTTGGGGGATGGCGGCTTTCTTTCCCATAATTCTTTTTCCCCCAGCTACTAACATCAAAGACTTCTAACTCATCGTAATGTACATCTTGTGTATTTCATGGATAAAGAGACTTCCTTATTCACGTAAACGTGAATTCTGGATAGCGCCCTATATAAATAATCTAACCCCCCCCCCCCTCCTCTGGACGGATTGTGGAAACTATAAATTATTCTAATTTTTCCTATGAGGAACTGTGTCATGGGGAAGGTGAGGAGGAGAAACTTTCATATATTCATAATATGAAGGTCTCTGACTTTGACAGGCATTTTCCTTCTTAAGCAGCTGTTTGTGCTCCCGACTTGCATTTCCTACTGTGACAGAAGTTTGTTGTCAATTCCTTTTCCTGTCTTCTCTCTCCTCACTGCCCATTCCAGGGTCATGTCACAACAGGGGCTATTCCCGCTCCTAATCTGACGTTGAGGTTACTACATAACAGCCTAGTCCAATAGAGACACAAAAACTCAATACAAATACAGTGGGCAAAACCTAACAATCCTTAAACCGACCTAGGACGCAGCTCAATGTTTTGAATGTTAAGGTCTCGCAACTTTTTTTTGAAATTTGACAGTGTCTCTTCCTGTGTGTATAACTTTTGAACACTGTTTATTATCAAAGCGATCTGAGATTTGTTTTATTCCCCCACATTGTTGGACTTAATTTTAGTGGTTAAATTTTGGCTGATAAGTTTTGCGTTTATTTTACAAAAAAAGAAAAAAATGTATTGAATTTTTCGAAAAATTTGCCATTTTCGAAATTCTAAATCACCGCGCGTTTTCAGGCAGACGGATTTACCGCAATAAAATAACCTTGCAAATAACATTTTCCCATTTGTCCTATTACATTTTCATAATTTTGAAATGTTGGATAATTTTATATTTTGACGTCACGCGGCTCTTACAAATCGTAATTAGCGATTTTCCGTATTTTCGAATTGACTATTTGGGGGATACAATACTGTTTGAAATCAAATATTTTTACATTATTTAGCATCAAAAAACCCCCATATAAACCAAACCCATTTTCAAAGCTGCATACCCACTCAACCACTATCACGAAACAAGCATTTCAAAGATTGTTAACCCTGAGTATACTATAATTACTGGATCAAAAATGGCGGTGAATTAGAATGGTCAAATTTGTGACGGTTATTACGTTCACTTAGCCCTAAAATTTTACAATTTCCAAAGAAGATTGAAAAGAGAAAACTCACCAGGTAAAATTTTGTTCTACCATTTCTCCTGAGTGCAGCACCCCACACGTGGACCGTTTACGTTGTTATGCGGGCACAGCGAGGGAACGCAGAAGGAAAGGAAGCACCCTGCAGATGACGCAGGGATTTTTTTAGTTTCCTCTCGTTGCCCCCTTTTGAAGGGCTAATAAATTTTACGCTTTTCAGTTATTTGGGAGTGCGGCATTTTTTTTGCGGGAACGAGATCTTTTTCCATGTTTTTACCCTTTTGGGGTTGGGTATCCCTATTGTTGAAAATTTAGGAACTTTTTTGAGTATGAGTAGAAAACAATCATTCTGTACTGGATTTTTTCTTTTTTTTTTTTTTTCGTGTTCACCGTATCCTAATAATCCTGTATCTTTATCTATGGTCGATACGATTACGGGGAATACCAGCATAAATATTATTTTCTATCTTTTACATAAATTTGCCAAAATAAACCCTAATGTGGGGAAAATCTATCATTTTGCTATCGCCGTCTCCATTGGCAGAACATTGTTACGTTTTTTTGGCTACAAGGCTGGTTGATGTCTTTTTTTTTTTTGCGGAACATGTTTTTCTTTTGCAACAATATCATTCTGTGTACATATTTTTTGTTGATCACTTTTTTATTGCCTTTTTAGTGTGGATCTAATATGTAAAAATCATAATTTTTTGGCGGTGTTTTGACGTTTTTTTTTACGCGGTCATCATATGGGTTCAATGGTTATTTGTTTTATTGCTATGGATTGTTTACGGACGCGGTGATAACATATATGTGGGGTTTGTGTTATGAATTTACGTTTTGAGCGTTATATGTTCTCTTTATAGTTTTGGGGCTTATGGGGGCATTTTTTTAGTGATTTATTAAAGTAATCTTGTTATTGAAAAACATTTTTTTGTACTTTTTTTTACATTGATCCACCAGGGATATGAACCACGCAATCATCTGATTGCTTTTTCTTGATAATACTCTGCAATACTAATGTATTGGCAGGGATATATCAGTGCCATCCTATGCAGCTGCATAGGCTGGCACTTTTGCTTTAAGATGAAGTCACAGACCCCTCTTAAGGTAACCCCGCCAGGCTCTCTGGGGTCCCGATCGACCCCAGAGGAGCCAAAACATCGACATCCGCCCCCCCCCCCAGCCCCGAGAAACGGTGGCGGGGGGGGGGGGGCGATCGTGGGGTAAAGACCCCCCGAAGGCATGTGAAATGCCGCGGTCGCGTTTGACCGTCAGCATTTAACGGGTTAAAACACCCAGCAATCGGAGCCCACTCCGACCGCGGGTGTTTAGCCCGGGGTGTCAGTGTAGATTAAACCGCTGAAATCCCGCGGCTAACGATGCCGTTTCACTGCTATACAGCGCGAATCGGCATCCTCTGCTGCCGTATCTTACTGCGCTAGCGCTAATCTCGGGACTCATCGCAGTTCGCTACGGCGCAGAGCGCGAAGGGAGTTAAAAGAGAACCTGTCACTCACTTTATCACAAATCAGCTTAGTGACAAGTTCCCAAGAGCCTATTAACACTGCAGGACTTCTTTTAGCTAAAATTGTTTCCCTCACATCCCCATAAAATAACTTTGTTATCTTACCTGGCATACACCCAGATCTAGCAGTAGTCGGAGGGGGCTTGAGTTCTCAATCCCCTCCTCGTGCGCCTAACGATTCAGCACTCTGCATGTCATGTGACCAGGGTGAATGGTCATTTTATGTTCCTTTTACATTTGCAAACATCTACCCCATGTATTATCTGATCACATATATCACACAGCTTCCTGGACTCTTCCATCCTCCCCATCCACTATGTTTTGCAATCATTAAAGATACTTTCATCATGGGAGATTTTTGCAAATGTTAGTGGGTAACCAAAAAGAAGGGAGGCATTTAGTTATAGGGCACTATGGAACTTGTTCACCCATCGCTGCCACCTGACACTAGGGGCTATATTCTACTTTAACGCACCCTTAGGAGACGGAGGGTTTTTCGCCTCCATTTCTTCTTTTCTCTTCGCCTCTCTGGCAACTAAAAATCCATAACGTTTTTCATTTTCCTGTACAACCGTTGTGAGGGCTTATTTTGTGGTAACAAATTTTCTTTCCTGTAATGTGATTTATTATTACTGCCGTGACTGCGAAGCTGAAACAAAAATTACAATGTGGAAATTGAAAAAAAACGTCACTGCTTCACGTTCTTGTGGGCTCAGTTTTACGACTTTCACCGCTTTCGCTCCAAATAACACGCCTACTTTATTCTTTGTTTCGGTGCGATCGCGGTGATACCAATTTATACAAGGTTTTATTGTGTTTAATACATTTTCAAAAATTAAGAAGTGTAACAAAAAAGAAAAAAAATTTTTTGCCATCTTCTGACGCATAATACTTTTTCATACTTTGGCGGCACGGAGATTGTGAGGGGTCCTTTTTTGCAAAATGAGGCGAGTTTTCATTGCTAAAACCATTTGAGGTCTGTGCGACATTGATTCATTTTTTTTTTCATTTTTATTGTTTATGTAAAAAGGTGTCAAGTCGCATTTCGGACATTTGGAGCGCCATTTCCCGCATCGGAGGTCCCGCCGGCCGTAAAACCTTTTTATATTTTGATAGATCGGGGTGGGCATTTTGGGACTCGGCGATACCTAATTTTCTGTGATTTTTACTGTTTGTTATGTTTTATATCCGTTCTAGGGAAAGGGGGGTGATTTGACCTTTTATATTTTATAATTTTTTTTATTTTTTAAACCTTTTTTTTTCTTTTTTTTTCTTTCTTTATTTTTTTTTTTTTTTTTCTTTTTTTTTTCACTATCTTATTAGACCATCTGGGTATATGACCCTAGTGGTCAGACGCTGCTACGCAGATACTGCATACTCTGTCTTGCAATATATGGCATTTTTGGCAGCACTTCATTAGTACAATGAGCCACTGGGCTCTTGTAACGAATAGCAGGCTGCCAGATATCTCGGGTCAACCGAAACTCCGAGGCTACCATGGTAACGATCGCCGACGTCTTTTAAAACAAAAACGCCGCCGGCGCCTTTGGCGGCGGCGTTTAGGGGGTTAATAGCCGCGATCCGTGCAATCACCGCCCGCGTTATTAAGCTGTGGGTTTTGTGCAAAATGCAAAAACCCCCACCTTTGTAATGAAAAGGACTCAGCCCGTGATCCCTCTTCATACATCCCTTATACCTCTGCGCCGTAAGCTACGGCGCAGAGCTTTAAGGGGGGGGTTCAACTGTGATATGAAGCCATAACAAAGACTAGTGATGACCAGTTTGGTACCTATTATCTTACAATTAGCAGCAATCTCAAACTGTAATTTCGAAATTTTCGCAAAAAGTTTTCAGATGACAAACGTTTCTGTGAACCTTACAGGAACGCTGTACCTGAAGGTTCTGGTGGGTACGCCAGGCTCGAGGTGGGCGCAGCAGATCACCAGTGCTGAGGAACAAGGGAGAGGACTTCCTCAGTCTTCATCAGTTTGACGCTCATGCCTCCTGTGAGACCTAAGACCCAGTGAAGTGGTTTTTGAGGATGGGCCGGGGTCTTCTCACTCTTAGACCAGGCCACCACTTCCTCCTTGTTGTCTTGAATCCATTTACTTATCAGGCTATTGTAATTTATACCTTGTTGTCTTCTTCAGGTTTGTTATGGCGCCAATTATTTTGCCGCCGTGGCAGAGGCTCTGCTGCAGGCTCGGAGGAAATTATATCACGACTGGTGTGTAGCTCAGCGGTTGGGAAGCTTCTGTGGAAATTTATAGAAAATGTGTAGAGGCCCGCCATGACTGGTATAGGGGAATGAGAGGGATGGGAAGGCCAAGTGGACTGTGAAAAGGATGGGGCAACATTTAGGTTGGAGAAGGGCGGCCAAATTGATTGGCTAGAAAGTGAGGCCCTCGTACTCTGTTTGATGAAGGACGCTGAAGAAGACTTCAAGGAAGGGCGTCTATGTCAGATTGTTTGGGAAAGGTGGGCAACTAGAGATGACGAGCACTAAAATGCTCGAGTGCTTCGTTATTAGAGACAAACTTTTCCTGATGCTCGAGTGCTGCGTCTCGAATAACGAGCCCCACCATTGAAGTCAACTGGGAGACCCGGGAATAGCACTGTGTTATTTAATGAAAAAGAAATGTCTTCGATAAGTGATCAGATGTATGCAAACATCTGCAATCTATTATTCACTGTTTGCTCCTTTCGCGTATATTATCTCCCGACAATTTATCAGATGTGAAGAACAGTGAATAATAGAATAAAAAAACGGACCACAGGATATGTCAATTGAAAACCAGTGAGCATAGTTGCAGATGTCGGGCACATCTGCTTACTCTTGTCGGGAGATACCTGTCCGGATCCGCTCCTCTTTCTTTCTTTCGCACTGAAGTTCCCACCTATCTCTCTGCCCTTCCCGATGTCTCTGTGCGGCTGCCCCGCTGTCTCGTGCCTGCCGCTTGGGCCCGTGCCTGCTCCCCGTGCCTGCCGCGGCCCGTGCTGCTTCCCCGTTCTGCCCGCTGCCCTTGGCTGTGCTCCCCTTGCCGTCCCGCCCTGCTCTCCCGGTGTCTCTCTGTGCTGCTTCCCCGGTTGTCTCTGTGCTGCTCCCGGTGTCTCTGTGCTGCTCCCCCAGGTGTCCTGTGCTGCTCCCCGGTGTCTTGTCTGCTCCCCGGTGTCTCTGTGCTGCTCCCCTGTGTCTCTGTGCGCTCACCGTGTGTTTCCCTGTGTGTCTTCACATACTATTTTGTTTTGCAAAACACACCGTTCCGCGCGTATCTTCCGACGTAAGCAGATGTGGCCGAAACAATCTGTATCATCTTCACTGTGTTTTTTTCTCTTAAATGATCCTGTGTTCACTGGGTTCACTGTTTTTTTATTTATTCTTTCACTGTTTTTTTTAATTAATGCTTCGTCTCGAGCAGGGAAATACTCGTCCGAGCAACGGGCCTTCGAGTACCTTATACTCGACCGAGCATCAAGCTCGGACGAGTATACTCCTCATCTCTAGTGGCAACATTTTCAGGAATGCTAAGCCACCACTAGGGAGGGCAACCATGCCAAAAAATTGTCCCCAAGAAACTGCACGTTGGACCCACTGGAGTGCTGGTTTTGCAGCCACACGTGGAATCTATAGGGGGCCACAATTTTTTTCATGTGGTATTTTCAAATTAGCTCCCCGACAACATCTCAGGAGCAATTTTTATACTTCTCTGGGCCAAGCCCCTATTGTTTATTTTTTTTTTTTTTTTTTTTTTTTTTTTTTTTTTTTTAACAACAAGGTTTCTTCTTTGGATTTGGTGGGACCAGACAGATCTTTGGCCTTATTGGAGAACCTTCCTACAGTACTTCTACAACTGATCGGGTTCCTTTTCCTTAATTTTGTATGCTCAGTCCAGAGGTCCACCTAAAGCGCCAGCTTATAATGATGACTTTAGACTCTGGAATATTATTCTAAACATAGGCGGTGAGTAAATGAAGTTTCCATCTTCTTGAGCCAATACATTTCTCTCATCGCTACTTTTATAGCAATAACGGTATCTTTAGTGACAGTGGGTTGGAGACTACTGAGGAGCTCGTGAAAGCTAGAAGCACCTACTAAACTAGTTGGTTGCAAAAGGTGGTGACCTACCTGCTAATCCAATAAGACAATATTTGTCCCTTATTAAAATGTCTATGCCTAAACACACTTGGAGACCTAATCGGGCATAGCATATGATCAGATTGAGTCCTAAATTAACTTTCACTCTCCATCCTAATCAATTATGTAGGCAACTATTAATGAGGACATGGTTCGATACAAAAGCTCCTCGAGCTCTTCTTTCTGGTGTTCTTCGAAATGTCAGTGACTCTTCTTCTGGAATGTCCATTTATGATCTTCCTTCTGGGGCATTTGATCATTTGATCTTCGTCTGGGCATGGAACATTTAGATCTTCGTCTGGGATGGACCCTTTAGATCTTCGTCTGGGCATGGGTTTTTCCCCATTTTTTTTTTTTTAGCTCTTCTTCTGGGCATGGCCATTTAGATCTTCTTCCTTCCTGGGCATGGCCATTTAGATCCTTCGTCTGGGCATTGACCCATTTAAGATCGTTCGGTCTGACATGGACCATTTAGATCTTCGTTCTGGACATGGACCTTTTAGATCTTTCGTCTGGACATTACATTAATATCTTCGTCTGACAGGACCATTAAGATGATCTTTTCCGGCTGGACATGGACATTACAGATCTCCGTCTGGACATGGACCATTAAGACTTCGTCTGGACATGGACCATTAAGATCTTTTGTTCGGGGCCGTGGTCCCATTTAGATCTTTCTTTCTGGGCAGGTCCATTTGATCCCTCGTCGGGCATTGAACCTTTAGATACTCTTGTATTGATGCACTGGATTGATTGCTGGGTCAGGTCTAATTTCCTCAATTGAGCTTGTACTTTACAATTTAGAATGTGGTTTGGCTTTACCTCTCTATTGCGGAGGACGGGTGAAAGTTTTTATCATACTGTTTAAGGAATGGAAATGCACTTGTATTAACATGGCTCAGCAAGAGAGCCTTGAATTCTCCTCCTGCACCCCAACATTAAGTGAAAAACCACAGCTCCGTTGATGAGACCCCAATACTTTGTCATGGGCCATGTCTTATCTTCTCATTCCATGTTTTCAGGTGATGCGGCACCCGATCACTTGTCCTCATAGTCCTCGCTCTGGGCCCATCAGAAAGATGGTGGCCATTGACCAGTCTGTTGTTTCCTTGGGACGTGGACTGGCCTACGGCCGATGGATGATCATAATTACCGTTGACAGATTTGGCACCTCCAGATACACCGCAGCAGGTTACCCCAATCTAACCTGGAGGACCTTTGAACAATGTTTTATTTATTGCTCTCGCTCTTCTTCTCAGTCGTCTACCAATACTGAAGGAAATGCTCCTGTTTACACTATGACTCTGTACCTTTTTATCACTCCTGCATTCCTGTGCCTAGCTTTACCCTCCTCTTGCTCCTCCGTCGCTATATAACTAAACTACTGCTGGCAACTTCTTCAATAATATGACCTCCACATAACACTGAACCCTACAATTGTATTTCATTTAACCCTTCTTCACGTCCTCCTTTCTCTGATCTCTCTTCTTCAATGTCTGTCCTCGTTGTTTGGTTGTTTTCTCTAACCCTTTAGGTGACTATCCCCGCTGTCCTCTCACAGAATGGACCCTCAGCTGTGCACCATCCTGCAGAAGACCCCACAACGGAGTGCCAGACCTGATGGGCAAAGACTACAGTAATTCATCTAAGACTGGGTTGTCAACTGACAAACCCTTTGAAGGTAAGAAAGTGAAACTGGGAAGTACTTTGGTCATACACCCTACTGGAGAGGGGCAGAGTCATTTTTGTTTTCAATCCCGACAATTCCGATTCAATTGATTCGGATGAAGGAATCCTCGAAATGCCATGAGGGACATTGGTGCAGTGATTCTGGGAAAGCGGCCAGAGATGCTTCTTCTCTCGACACTTCATCCAGAGGTGGAACTTTATCAAGGTGGCAGTCGGGATCAGCAGTATCTATATGACATGTATATCCTATGCCTGCGAGAATATGGCTCATAACCCTCGTTCTGTGTCCTAGCCCAGAAATGTACAAGAGTCCAGACCTATCCATATTTTGCTTCCCAAGTCTCTGACCACAGCGAGCGATAATCCTACACAGTCCCAGGGAAATGTCACAGCGCAAGTGTGCAGGTGCGTGTGTATAACGCAATGTTGTGTGTGCGCAGGTGTTGGTGTACATGATCGTGGTACGGAGGACTTCCTCTAGGAAAGGAAGCGCTGGGTCTCTTGTTTTTAGTCCCAGGCTCTGTGTTTCCTAGTCCGGGGCTCAGTCCCTTCTCCATCCTCTCTGTGTAGTTCTTTGCGCTCGGTAGATCGCTGGTCTCCGGCTGTATGAGTGCTCCATCCTCGGGCGTCCTGCACTGTATATCCCCACAGGCCGGAGCACTTACGTGTAATAGAGGAGTGCAACCACATGTGTTATTAATCACTTCAGTGAGTTACCAGTTAACCCCTGTACACAATCCTGACGACCTTCACCTCACAAGAGTTTTCTGCATATCTGCGAAGGGGAAGCAGGTTAACCAAACTCCCTTCCCTTCCTCTCCTGCGACACTCATACATGTGCCCTTCCCTCACCTCGTGTTCTCCCCCCGGTTGACTCACTTCTGTTGTGCTTGTTTTTTAGAGAAAATCCTCTAGTTAAATGGTGTGATAGAATGTTTTTTGGTTAGCATCTTTTTTATCAGTTCTCTGCAGACCCCCACCTCCAAATTAAGGGTGCCCAAACTCCTGCTTATAAGCCTAATAGGTGCCCGAACATACTCCAGGATAGCTGATATAATATAAAGAAGCATTGTTACTTGGGGTGTCGGGTCCTGCTTCATGGGGCCCCTCCAGAGTTGTACTACCTGTATTAATCTTCCATGCAGGTAGCGCCACCTAGACAGAATTTCATGAAAAAAATTAAGATTCTTGTTTGTCATTTTGTTGCTTTTCTTGTGTTTTGGCTCTTCTTCTCCCTGTGTGTCCGCCTCTTGAGGCCTCCACCGCCTGTGTGACCCCTCCATTGTCCCTGCACATCTCGCGTACAGGTCTGTAATCTCTCTTCTCTCCACAAACCAAGTTCTTCATCAGTTTCTACAGATTACGGAATCCAGAACAGGATTGCGATGCAATGTACAGCGCATATCTCGGCTCACAGTAAGGGGGCACCAAAACCTCTCGAGGGCATTGACACTGGGGACAGGGACGAGCTGACATTTGGGGTACAGGGACGAGCTGCACTTTGGGGGACAGGGACACCACCAGCCTGGGGGCACGGACACCGCCGACCCTTTGGGGTCGCCCGGGACAGGGACGCCCCGCAGAGGGGGTTGGAGGAAAGGGTCATCCTTCGGGGGGGGGGGAGCAACAACGATAACTTTGACCTCTGGTAGCCTATAATTTTTGGCTCCTATGATCTCTCCGGCACAGGGAAGGTAAAAAGTTTCCGGGTCCTAAACATTGTGATCCCTCTACTTCCAGATTTGGGGTGACATAGAGTTGGGAAGGTGGCAATTCCATTCAGCAATTCTGCACTTCACATATCAGGTGACACTTCTCCATGATGGTCCTTCACCTTCTTCAGACAATTGTAATGTCCCATGACTGGTGTTAAATTAAATCTAGTAATTGCCGGGTCCATTTTGCCCGGTAGTCCTTGTTACGGTAATTTACCTCCACATGTCAGCGGTATAATACTTTGCCTTGTCCATAGGGTTTTTTGGCAGTGATGAAGTTCTGTCTCCTCAAATCGTCGTGGAATGTTACTAACTGCATTAGCCCAATTATCTCCAAGTAATCTGCTTGGTCCAGAACCTTCTGCTGTCTGGCTTTAGTCCCAAACCTTCTGCTGATCTGACTTCTGGTCCAAAACCTCTGCGATTCTGACATTCTGGTCCAAACCTTCTGCTGATCTACTTCTGGTCCATAACCTTCTGCTGACTGCTTTGGTCTCAGAACTCTGCGATCTGGCTTTGGTCCGAACCTTCTGCTGATCTGGCTTTGGTCCAGACTTCTGCTGATCTGGCTTCTGGTCAGAACCTTCTGCTGATCTGGTTCTGGTCCATAACCTTCGGCTGATCTGGGCTCTGGTCGCAGAACCTCTGCTGATCTGTCTCTGGTCCAGAACCTTCTGCTGATCTGGCTTCTGGGTCTCCCGAACCTGAGATCCCCATATTGTACTGGGACGGGGCTAAACATTTAAGTCAGTGCGATTCTTACTCCTCTCTTCCTCTTTCAGTTCGATCTGGGCCGGAGATAATTCTATCATATCTCGATTTGAAGGAAAGAAAGTAAGTGTGAGCGATGAGTGTACATCATTTATATTGGGGTAGAAATGGGTCCATCTGGGTCTTATCTGGTTATGTTTCGCCATGTTCTCCGGTAGTTGGGGCGATGCCTGGCGCCAGTAACCTTCTGTGTTGCCTGGACACATGGCGAATGCCCGATGGACGCTGGTGACCGAACTCCTCTACATACAACAGCAAAATGCTATTTTATACGATAGGGAAGGTGATTATATGTGGTGTTCCAGAGCAAAGCCTGGCAATGGGGGGGAGATGGTGACCAGTCCGATGTACGACCGGATGGCACAGGCAGTGGATGACACTGAACTGTGTTTCCTTGTTAAGGCTCGCCATATCAGACAGAGCATGCGGGAAAGCGGGACAGTGAGCTGGCCCATCATTGTGGAGGACACAGAGTATGAGGCCAACAAAAAAGTCCCCATGGGTGGGGAGCCCTCCAAGCCGGGAGTATGCCTCAGCCTGCGCCTTATAGTGTTTCACGTAAGTATCTGATGGCAGAGTGCCCTGATTTTTTTTTTATCATCTTCATGCTACTACAACATATGCCATCATCATTACTGGCCAACCATCTCCAGTACGAAATCATACCCGCCTCCAAGCTTGTACTTACTAACTTTCCATCATCTCATCCCATACCTGCCTACAGCTTATACTACTTACTCCATCATCTGATCCCATACCTGCCTACAGCTTGTACTACTACTCCATCATCTCATACCCATACCTGCCTACAGTATACTACTACTACCATCTCTCATCCCATACCTGCTACAGCTTATACTACTACTCCATCATCTCATCCCATACCTGCCTACAGCTTATCTACTGACTCCATCATCTCATCCCATACTGCCTACAGCTTTATTACTACTACTCCATCATCTCATCTTCCCATACCTGCCCATACTTATCTACTACTCCACATGTGATCCATACCTGCCTACCACTCCTTATACTAATCCTCCTCATCTGATTCCCAGTACCTGCCCAACCTTATACTACTCCCCCCCCTCCATCACATCTGATCCCCCATACCTACCTGCCTACACCTATACTCTGGCTCCATCATCTGATCCCTACCTCCCATACTTATACTACTACTCCACATCTGATCCCAACCTGCCCATACCTTATTACTTATACTACTCTAACTCTCCTCCATCATGTGATCCCTCCCTGCCTACCCTTATACTACACTCCATCATCTGTCTGATTCCCATGCGCTGCCCATGACCTTATACTACTCCTCCATCATGTGATCCCATAACCTTCCTACAACTTTACTTACGTATCTCCATCTCTGATCCCTTCCTGCCCATACCTTATACTACTCCTCACATCACATGTGATCCCATACCTGCCTACCCTTATACTACTCCTCACTCCTCATCTGATCCCATGCCTGCCCATAAAACCTTATACACACTCACTCCTATCTGATCCCTACCTGCCCATACCTATACTACTCCTCCATCATCTGATCCCATACCTGCCCATAACTTATACTACTCACTCCATCATCTGAATCCCATGCCTGCCTACACCTTATCTACTGCTTCCATCATCTGATTCCCAATACCTGCCATACCTTATCTACTACTACTCATCATCTGATCCATACCTGCCCTACCTTATACTACTTTACTCCTCCCTCATGTGATCCCATACCGTGCCTACACCTTATACTACTACTCCATCAGCTGATCTCCATCTGCTCCCCATGCCTTCCCATACTATACTACTCCTCCCATCACTGTGATCCCATACCTGTGCCTACACCTATACTACTACTTCCTACTCCATCATCTGATCCCATGCCTGCCCTACCTTATACGACTACTACTCCTCCCTCATGTGATTCCATACCCTGCCTACACCTGAACTACTCTTACTACTCATCATCTGATCCCATGCCTGCCCAACATTCTACTCGACTACTTTACTCCATATTCTGATCCCATACTGCCCATACCTTATACTACTCTCCTCCATCATCTTGGATCCCTAACTGCATAACCTTATACTACTCCTCCATCATCTGACCCCATACCTGTCTATCCTTATTCGGACCCCCATGCATCTCTCTTCTAATCCCAAACCTGCCCTGCTACTACTTGCTAAAACCCCTACTCTAGCTTTCACCTCATCCTATACCTTCTCATCCTCTTATTCTACTAGGGAAGTTGGGAAGCACCTGGATTCTTGGGGGGTCCCTTGACCTTTACACATTAGTTTTTGGCATCTAATTCATACATACAACACGGCCCTAGTTTGGCAAAAGATTGTGGCTTCCTGGACGGTCCTATCTCATTTTTTAGTTGATTTGGACGTTAAGTGCATATAACCGCAAAAAACAACTTGTAGCATAGGACTATTACATAGGGCAGTATCAAACCAACTGCCATAGATACATCCACCCGAACTAAAGCTTATAATACGTGGATACAGTAACAGCAACCAGTACCACTTACCATACACCAAAAACATAGGTTCACTACATAGATATTTAACCATAACCAATATTACTACATATAAAACAGAGCAGAACCAAGCAGTGTACGCTTACAGCCTTATAACCGAACCAGATTTATCACAGTATCTGATGCTGGATATAAATCTAACAGTGTATCTGTTGTCTCCATGTGGGTCTCTCTGATAGGAGAAGGTAACAGTGAGTCAAATGGTGGGGTCATGGTAAATACCAGCACTACAGTAAATCTGGTGCCTCTTTGAATGGAGGAGTCTTATTTCTTTTTCTGCTTCTCCTTGGGTCCCCATGTCAGCTTCTTGCCGCCAACCTACGCGTCTCTGCAGACTTAGTAACCCAAGAATTTTGGGTTCCTCATATCATCTCCTCCACCTTCTTATCACAAACGTAATGCTCTTCTTCTCTTTTTTCCCATTCTATGTCCCCTACTATCCAATATGTAAACCTGACCTCCACCGCAACCTATATGATCACAGTGCCCCCAGTAGCCAATAGATACGAACACCACAGTGCCCCCAAAAACAGCTCACCGCGCTGGTGGTCTTCATCCTGTATCCGAACGACATAAAGTGTCACTGTCTCAAATGTCAAATGCCACATCTATAGACATTTATGACACATTCTGTGCATAACTCCTCAAAACTGGAATGTTACACAGTAAATGCAATACACATTTTCAGCCCCTACACTGCAATAATCTCATAAATAGTGCTATGGTCCTAATAACGCGTCCGAGTCGGGGCATCAGACAGTAGTCCATCACAATGAAACATACTGTGCCAACTTAACCCAAAGCTGACAAAATACACGCTGGCATAGGCCAAGACAAACTGTTGTCAGCCATGGCATCTCCACAAAACGGTGCCCCTTGTACGGCCCCAAACTATAGTTCTCACAATATCACAGGACACCAAAAACGGCTCCAGGTCATTTACGGTACCATGGCTACTACAAAGCGGATGTGACAAGAAAATAAAAGGAAATTAAAGCAGTAAGTGGGCAGGAGCAGCGGTCCGGATCTTCTTTCTTCAGTATAATTGACAGGCTCCCTTAATATACACAAACTCTGGACATTGGGGCTACAGCTATAGCCAATGACCCCTGTAACCAGGCAGGACAGAAAACTCCGCCCAGCAACAGCTGGATTGATAGGTCAGGAAAATTGACCCAATCAACCACCTGTTTGCAAAGCTGAGGAAACTTTTTACACTATAAAAAAAGAGCGGGAAACTTGGATAGAAACAACGCAGATTACCTCAGATAATGGAGGCAGAAGAAAGAAGAGCAGGAGATTTCCTGTCAGCCCTGTTTCCTGTACGATGGACTCGGAGGGCCGCTGTGTCAGCGTATAATTATACACCAGGTCCTGCCTGACTAGAATGACGAACTCAGCTTGTTGAACTTTCACTGTAGTGAGTCTGGGGGAGTTCCTCTGCACCGGATCTCCGTCCCCTTTCATGTCTCTTCCCTCCACGTCCACTTGGTGTGGAACGGCGTACTGAGGAAATAATCACAATTACTGGCCATGCAACCAGTCTTCCTGGCTTGTTGTACCCACCAAAAACTAGAATATGCCACTGTGCAGGGGAACAAAGTGTACACCCCTGTCCCCCTTAACAATCCAGCTATGGCTAGTTTACTTTGGGTGTCAGATCTGTCCATGCGGACGCATGAGTACCCCTTAACCTGAACTAAAGTTGGATTGGTCATCTCTAGCTATGATATGTATGTACATATACCAACACCAGAGTTTGTAGACGTTACCTCCCCGACTGATACCTGGGCAGACAGTAAAGGAACATCTATCATCCCACCCCCGGACCCAGGGCGCAGATCCACCATAACCTGCACTCTTTGGCTCTCTTTCCCGGCAGGACAGTGGGTGATAACTAATGTCCCCAATTGGAGAGTAGGGTCCAACATAGATCCTGCCCTGGAATAGCCCCAGTTATCCTCCCCCCCCCCCCCCCCGATGATGGCCAGGCTACTACACATAATTCAATACCAACCTCCCTTCCTCGACTATGCACTCCGCCTTGGGGGGGTTACTACTTCTTTTACCACCCTCTCTTGCCGACGATCCTGGGTGGCCCATAATCGCCAGTCTGGATGTCTCCGATCGCATATCCGATCACTTCTTCATGAAGTTTGGTGTCAGATTGCTCTGAATAATGCAGCCGCTCTATGACCAGGGTACTAGTATTGGAGCCTGCGTTGTGAGTGATGTCTCGGTCCCCCGCTCTAGTCACACCAGAGCTGATTCGTATCTGATTTTTTGTAGGTGGCACCGTGCACTAGATAAGTTCCAAACAAACGTCCTCCTCCTTCCTGTCTTACACGGTGTTTCGTTGCCCTCCCCGATTACGCTGTGCAAGTCTCGAGTCCGCCAGTATATACGCAGCATTCCCATCCTGGCCAGCACGACCCGCACATCGCTCAGAGAGACCCTGAAAGGTGAGAGGTCATTCTGGGTGGAGTTTCCTCTGTACTTTCTTTTGGACGAGTCTCTTCGCCCCCCTCCCTCTCCACCATCAAGAGGGGGTTATCCCTACCGAGGTCCTGGACGGACCGAACAACAGACTGAAACTCATTCCTTGTTTTTTTAATCATCTCGGACAATTAATGCTTCCATCTGCAAGATCAAACTATAGAATGATCACGGCAGGAGAACCTGGGGCTGGACTGCTTACCCCAACCACCACCATGAGGGATCACTAAGGAGAAGTTTCCATATGCACTAGGTGGGGTCCGTGATCTGGGTTCATGTATTGTCACTGTGCCCAAGCTGTGACTGATGGGTGCCACACCATCTCCTAATGAGGAAACGCTTGCTATGTTAATCCAGTAATTCGAAAGAGACAACTGCTCTTTATACCCTACCCCCACATCCCTCCTCTATGTGAGGTTCTCCAAGAGATCCTCTTCTGTACTATGTTCCCACAGATCCCTCCTTGTATAATTATCACATGTTCCCAATATATCACTCCTCTATGTACCAGATATCTCCAGGGGTCACCAAGCGCTTTCACCTGTCCCCAAAAGATCTCTCACTGTTCACCACTTGTCCCCAAGATAGTCCTCCTCTGTATACCACAAGTCTCCTAGAGATCCCTCCTCTGTATACCACATGTCCCCAAGATGCCTCCTCTTTTACCACATGTCCCCCAGAGACCCTTCTCTGTCTGTACTTTAATCACTATTATCATGTTCAAGGTCACAAAAAGATAACTTTTCAGTTCCTCATGAGATCAATGCACATATTCCCACATCGTCTCATTCTGCTGTGGATCCCGCCTGGAGATCCCAACTTAATGCAGATCCACGGAGATCTCTGTGGAAACCAGGATTTCCCTATTGATCACCCCCCCCTGTGTGGTTGTATTCCTAAAGCTCTCACTCCTCTGTTTGCAGTTTGTCACCTCCCCCTGTACGGTGGACCCTCAACCTAAAAACCTTAATGTCCAATGCAGAGCCCTTCTACATACATATAGTATGGATCACCCCTGATCTATATATATTTCCTCCTCATCTTCTGATCCTTGCTCCTTCCTCCTCATTGACCTCATACAGAGGACTCTACATGAAGGTCCTCCTCTGCTGGGTCTTGGCAAATGAGGATGACGCTGTTTGTTGTAGAACTTGGGGTTCACTCACACGGATGAAATGGTGGTCCTGGGCCCCTGGTGTATTACAGACGAAGGCACCTCGGTCCTTTTACTTTAGGAGGTACAGTATAATGAGTTTCTTGACTATGCATTCTCTATTTCTTCCCGTTCTCAGCCAGACTTGTACTATATAGTGTTAACACAATTATCAATGCATAACTGAAGTCGTTTTCTATACCATAACACAGTTTTTCTTTATCTTCTGCTCTGTCCACAAACATCTTTTCGTTGACCTTGCCATGGTGCTACCCGCTCCATAGATGTTTCTTTATGTTGACAGAACCCATGGATGAATTCAACCAATATCCGACAGAGTCTCAACCTGTCATATCACATGGAAAACATATATTTACTCCCTCACAATGGCAGCCCCACCAGAGAAGGGGACTGCCCCAATGATAGCAAGCCTCAGCCTGTCTCTCCTGCTACTCCTCAGTGTAGTTTCTTGTTCCCTGTCGAGACCCAGTAGAGCCTCATTGAGGTTCCCTGAAGTTTTACCACCAGTGGGCTATCCATACCTCCGGGGGAACCGGGAGTTCCCTTGTCCCCAAACCGACCTGTGTGCCCTCTTCCTCCCAAATCTTACCGTTTGGGAGTTGTAGGCAGAGGTGGAGCAGGGTGGCCACGGTTTGGTGTACCTGCCTGGATTCTGGGAGGACCTCTCTAAGTCTAGCACGCTCTGCATCATCTTGTTTAATAACGAGCAGTGTATGGAGCTGCAGGCCACATCCTCTGGTATCCGCAGGAATTTTTGGCGGCCCTTAACTCTGCTTTGTATCGACTGCACTCCTGACGTGTTCGTGCATTCGCTGTTCCGCTGAGGAGGACCCTCCTAAGCCGTGCCACGCTCTTCCGTATGTTTTTATTTATAACGAGACTGTATGGAGCTTCCGGCCACATCCTTCTGTTATCCTCCCGGGAAGTTTGGCGGCCTCGCGTCTGCTTTGTATTGGACTGCACTCCATGACGTGTTCGTGCATTCTCTATTCGCTGAGGAGGACTCTCCTAAGCCGTGCCACGCTCTGCCGTCATGTTTTTATACGAGAGCTTTGTATGAGCTGCCGCCACATCTCTGGGTATCTTCTGCGGAAGTTTGTTGGCGCCTCGCTTCTGCTTTGTATTGGACTGCACTCCTGCCATGTTGTGCCTTTGCCATTCCCGCTGCATTTTAAAACTTGTGCCAAAATGAGGTCCCAAAAAGGTGAAAGAGGGATTTGCAAGAATACTGCGGTGATCACCATACCGGTATTGCACTTAGGGTGATTCAATTCAGGAGGTGGTGAGTAATGGCCTTTCCCGCCTTTACCAGTTTTTTTAATTGACTACTCTGTACCTTTTTGCACTCCAGGATAACGTCCCTCATAGACAAGCCACTAGGCAATATAAAACCAAGTTTGTAGGATTTGTGGGGATAAGTTTTGCCATCATCCTATGAGAATCTTCTGTGATGCCATGGATTTTAACCCGGAATCATCAGTGATGGGTTGCTCTATTTGTACTTTCATACGTAGGAAGTCCTGAAGTTCCATGAGAAAACATCCAGGTGGGCCTCTACGATTACTACCTCTTCCTGGCCATCTAGTTTTTAATATTCAATATTCAGCGGATGGATTGCCTTAACTTTGATGGGGAGTTCCATCTCAGGCTCAGAACTGGAGGATGCGGGAAGGACCCTTCTTCCCTTTAGATGTTGTGGATCACCTAGTAAAATTGTTAGATCACTATGGAAATTGGAGGAGCATAGGGAACACCGCAAAGACGTTGATGTTTCCTGGCCTGGTCACAACCAAAAACGAGTGTTCCATTGCCCAAATATTTTCTTCGCTAATAAAGCCCCGAATGGAAAATGGCAGATTAAAAGGTTCATTCTGGCGCGGTAAGAGAAATATCCTTTTGACGAGAAGAACATAATTCTGGATAAACCGTCAGAATGACGTAGGCATCGTCAAGATCGCAAAAATTGGCTTTACCATTTGAATGATGCTGGAACATTTGTAGGACCCGATGGACAAGAAGCGAATGGTCCTCTTGAAAAGATCTTGGAGGCCTCATCCCACAGCCCTTGAAACCACTATCACAGCTAACTTGTTGTGCTAGGTCAAATTCTATATGGTTATGCCCAATGGAGGAAAAGATAAAGGAAGGTCCTCTAGAGAGACCCCGGCTTTCAGACATTACACCAGCCTAAAAAAGCTTTGTCTTCCAAGTCATGACGGCATCTTCGATGCCTTAAGACTCTCTGCAAGATCCTTGGCCCTCACCAATTCACCGAAGAGCTATCTGGCTGAAAAGCTGAAACGGGGCAGTGCTTCTAAGATCATCTGTGATGCCATTCCTTATAAGGCAAATATTTGATTGGCAGACTTCAGATAAATCCCTGGAAAAGCTTATACCGGAAAAAGGCTTTCCAATAGCCAGGAATTTTCCCGACCCGGTCCTTTCATCTCCAAGAAGATTTTTTGACTGAGTCTGAAAACCTAGAGAAAAAGGAAGGGGGGCAGGAAGTCCCTCAAAGAGACCCAGGGAATTCATTTTCAACCTATCACCGGATCTTCGGTAAAGAAACGGATAGCAATACACCAAGGTCCTGTGGGGGGGGGGGGGGGGGGCTCTTGTGCTTTCTATACCGACAGGGGGTGAACATTTACAGCAACAAATGGTGTTGGTATCATCTCCTTTCCAATCATCCCCCCTCAGATTCAGGACTACGTATGTAAAATACAGAGGCTGCCTTCAACTTAAATGTTTGAGAAATAATGGATGGAAAAGACTAATCGTTAGATCTGAAGATCTTTCTCATTCAAAGGTCCTAAAATCTCGAGAGGTGGCGATACGTCAAATATTGTGATCTTTTCCTGAAACAGGAAAGACGTATTCGTGACTACAGATGCAAACTCCCTGGCTGGGGGGGGCTGCTCATCTGGGTGGTATTTATTTGGTAGGGTCTTGAGCCGACACTATGACAGGGAGATCTTTAAATTACAGGGAATTAGCCGGCAGTCTGAAGAACTCTAAATGATTTTTGGGGTGTTTGTCTAAAGTGGCATAGGTTGGGCACAATCTCATAGACCCTAAAATGACATTTTTGATAGAAACAACACATTTTTTTTTTACTCTGGCATCGCAACCATTTACTACTTTGCATTAGATTTTGGCCAGCATGGTGGGGATTAAAAAAATGCTCACCACAACTCAGATACAATTCTTTGGGGTCTGATATGGGTCATATTTGGGAGTTTTCTCTATTGTACTGTTATTCAGGGGCTCTTCAATTCACTGTGGGGGCCACCACAAAATTTGCAGCTAATTGTCCAAACAAAATCCCGTAGCACAAACCCCTTTCCGGACAACGCTGGCGATAAACAGCAGTTACATCCACAGTCTGGTATTTGCCAGTACTCGGAAGAAGCATGGCAACCATTTTTGGGTGTAATTTACCTCAAATTCCTTCTAAATGTGCACATTTAGGGCTAAATGAGAATAATCTTAATGAAAATGTAAATTTCAAATTTCCAATCCATTTTTGTTTGCTTCCAAGGAAAGATTAAAGGGTTAACAGACTTCTTAAATGCTTATTTAAATAGTTTGAGATGTCGGTCATACAATTGTAGGTACCGTGGGGTATATAGCACATACGCCTTTGTAGGGACTCCAAACTGAATTGGTCAACCAAAAGTGTCGGCATTTTCAAATCTCTTGAAATCTGAAAAGTTGCTACTAAAAAAACTTGAACCTCTGACATCCGTAAAAAATGGAACCCGGTAAACAATTATGGAAATAACATAAGACCAATGGCAAAAGTTTCTACACAAAAAAAATTGGTGCTGTGACTCTTTTGTCTAAAAAGTAGAACATTTGAAACTTTTTTTTTTTTTTACTTTTTCCTAAATAATGAATGTTTTACCCCCCAATAAACTGATCCCGAAATGACACTACTAACATAAACTACATGGGGCACAGATTTACTTGACACCCGCCCATTCGCGATCCCAGCGGCGCGTTCTCGCGGTGGATTCGGGTCCGGCCGGGATTTAATAAGGTAGTTCCTCGCCGTCCCCATGTGGCGCTGCTTGCGCTGAAAAGCATCTGAACAACGCGTGGAATTCCCGAGTCCGGCTGAGTGCAGGTAAGCGCCCGAGCGACACATTTTCCGTTCTTAAATGCGCGTTTTTCCGAATACGTTCCGTGTTTTCATTCGGACCAACGCCCCTGGTCCGTTCGCCATGCCGGCGCCGATGCGCCACATCCCGATCGCGTGCGCCAAATCCCCGGGGCACTTCAGGTACAATCGGCGCAAATCGGAATATTCGGGTAACGTCGGGAAACGCGAATCGTGCCCTTAGTACATGACCCCCAAGAGAAAGCAGGGTATCAATATGCCAACTTTCATTTGGTGTTCAGTTACCTCAGTGCATCTTTATAGCTCCTTGTAATACACCAGTATTCAAGTCCCCCTAGCGGCTGTTTAGTGTGATCACCTGAGCAGGCCGCTCCAGGTTTCAGTAGGCCCTGGTTGACAAGCGCCACAGTGGGCCCCTTTGCAGAGAACGTGCCAGCATTAAAATTCAAAACTAAAAAATTGTCTCCTGTTCCCCTGAAATATTCCCCAGTTTATCGTCCACAAACAGCCGTGTCACGGTCAGGGCGTTTTTTGAGGTCATTTAAAACAACAGAGCGAACCTACAATGTTACCCTCCCCTCTGCCACGTAATAAAAATGAACTTCAACTCCGCTCTGCGGAACGCATACATACACCATAGTGCTGCGGAACCTCCTAGTACCACCAGAGCTGCTGCGGGACCTCCTAATACCCAACATAGCTGCTGCGGACCTCTAATACCCACCTGAGCTGCTGCGAACCTCCTATACACCACCTGAGCTGCTGCGTAACCTCCTAATACACACCGAGCTGCTTCTGAACCTCTACTACCCACCTGAGCTGTGCTTAACCATCCAAATCCACCTGATCTGCGGCGACCTCCAAATACAACAACACCTTAGCTGCTGCAGAACCTCCTAATACACACCTGAGCTGCTGCAGAGAACTCATAAACACATCACTGTCTTACACTGAACCCTCTCTGCTTCTCATGTACACATTTGAGAATGATTATATCATTCACACATCCACTCATGCGCAGACATCTATACAGGCGATAGAATACATGCCATACAGCTCAGAGACATGCATACAGCTACAGCGAATGCAGACAGCTACAGGTACACTGCAGACAAGCTACGAGACATGCAGAACGCTGCAGAGACATGCATACAGCTACAGAGACAATCAGACAGCTACAGCTATCTGCGACAGCTACGGACATGCAGACAGCTACAGAGATGCATAAAGGATAGACAACCTTGAGGCAAACACACCCCACTGACATACTGATACAGATACACATGCAGGCAAAAACACATCCTCACACCTGCCATACACTCACTATATCACAATCCATACATGTCACATCCATGCACTCACCATATGATCATAATACACACATCCATACATGTCACATCCATCACACACACCCTGGTGGTGTCTGCCGCAGCCCTGTATCACACATAGAGGAGTCTTCAGTCTTCTCCTCGCCTCCTCTTCGTCCGATCTCTTGAGCCTGCCGATTTCAGCTGTACTGCAGCTCCGTGTGAAGAGTGATAGGGGGATGGGGGGAGGTAACCCTAATGTGCTGCACCACACAGGCATCGCTTAGCCTCTCTGTGCGGTGTCTGTCCGAGTGTGGGAGGGAACAGTGCAGGACACAGCCTCCTCATCACAGGAAGTGAAGAGTGCAACAGTGTGTGTGTGGCCCCCGGCAGGTGTCTGGGCCCGGCACTTGCCCAGGTATGCCGGTGCTGAGAAAGCCGCCGTGCCTGCACAGTAAGCATGGCTAGTGTTAAAGCTTTTTTGTTGTGGTCTATTGAGTATCCCACGCATGGCGGATCTGTAAAAATTTGTAAAACTGGCTATGCAGTCACTGAAACTGCTCCTGCAACTCAGAGAAGGCCTTTATGTGCCGTCCCGAATGTCGTTGAGGACAAATTTAACAACCCCGCCTGCTTCCCAGGAGTAAAGCCTCCAGTCTAAGAACTCCGTTAATCTTTGATCTTCCAGATAGGGGTGAAAGGGGTTCAAACCATCAACTTCCCCCAACACAACTGTTTAATATTCCCCCAGCCTAGACCATAATGACAAAGTGGGGGTCCTTGCCGCATCCCCGCCTGGAACCAGCTCAAGGGCTGGCCATCAAGGCCTGTGGGGTGTCCTTTCACCCATTAAGGCCGCAACTCTGCCGCCACCCCTCTTTCCGCTCCCTCAACCCTCATGTTTAATTGGGAGGCCAGAAAATACTCCGGGTTTGTGTGTGCCGCCAGAGACCTCCAGCTCCTTAGCCTTTGCTAAGTCCATATTAATTCCGTGGCTACCTCCCTTTTCCAGATCAGCTCTCTAACAGGGACTGAATTTTATGAAAGAATCTGAGGGGAATCCTACTGGGTTGTGTTGTGTAACATATAAATCGTTGGGGCAATCAATATCAGTTTAGTCAAATTGACTCATTCCAATTACCCGAAAGTGGAGCTTTCACCATGGTCGTGATTTTAAGCCGCAAATGGCGCAATACTGGTCCTTATGGATACATATTCAATTATTCGTCACATGACTCATAGTTTTTTCCAGCCCAGAAGTTGATTTGATTTGTTGCTCCTCTAATGTTCATCTCTGTGGCTTACAATTCTCCTCTTTACGGGCACCTACCACCACGACGAGTCTCACCTATAAAGGTAGATCGGGTGGTCGGTGGAATGTAAGGTACGTGAGGAGAGCTCTTTTTAGAGCTAATCCTCACGTCCCCGCTAACCTTTTCAATAAACTTTATTCCCTAACATGTAATTTAGTTATGCGGCTACTGGGGCGTGGAGTAGCCGGGCATGAGGCTAACACAGCGTCCTATCGCCACGCCCAGTAGCCACGGTTACCCTCCTACCCTGTGTGTTCAGTCTCGCGGCACTCCGACAAGCCGAGTTCTGCACTTCGGCAGTAGCTCCGTCCTCGGAGCTGTGGCACTCAGCTGTCGGCGAGGGCGCAGCTGCGCGCCGACACACAGGGTAGGAGGATAACGTGGCTACTGGGGCGTGGATAGCCGCCGCTGTGTAGCCTCGTGCCCGGCACTTCACGCCCCAGTATCCCGCATACTAAATTTACATGTAGGGGATAAAGTTTATAAAGTTCGCGGGACGTGAGGATTAGCTCTAAAAAGAGCTATTCCTCCGTCCTTACTCACCTACCACCCGATCTACCTTTATAGGTAGAATCGTGGTGTAGGTGCCCTTTAAATGCTCGGTTCACTAGTTTAGCAAGTGTTCATGTCGTTTTTATCAGTCATGATTCACGACTTTTCCATTTTATAACATTTACCCATATAATATGAACTATCTGAGATCTCTGTGTTCAGCTACGTCTCACTAATTTAACCACTCATTAGAGACCTGAAAATGGCCTCCACCAACGTTCACCCTCCAACTGGGGAACTGGAGAGGATCTGCAGGAAGAGGCATAGGATCCCTAAATCCTGTTGTGAAAAACTTGTTTGTGTGTTCCCAAGAAGCCCTGGCTGTACCGGCGAACTTTTCTACTCACACTGGCAAATAGGCCAAGATTTCAGTTTTTCTTGTTAAATAGATTAGCAAATAAATCTACGTTTACCATATAGACTCACTGATAAGCCGAGCCCTATTTTAATTACCATCAAAAACTTGGGAACCGATTGACTCAGTAGACTGAGGGTTGGAATTGCATTTGTCACGCTCCCCCAGTAAACACAGCCAGCAAGTCCGCCAGTAGTAAAACAGCCAGCCACCAGTAATATATGCTACCCCCAGTAGTCTATAGCCAGCCACCCTCCGTGTAGTATGTAGCTTGCCGCCCCCAGTAGTATATATCCAGCCACACCTTTGTGTTATAGTGCCAGTCACTCCTGTATATATAGCACCAGTACCCATATACAACCGCCGGCCACCATAGTATATAGGCTAGCCCCATTTAGGATATAGCTAGCCCCCATAGTATATAGGTTAGCACCCAGTAGTATATAGCCAACCAGCCCTGTAGTAATAGAGCCCCGCCCCCTTTAGTATATCGGCCTACCAGCCAACCAATTGTAGTATATAGCTTGCCATCCCCCAGTTGTATACAGCCAACAATCCACCTTTAGATATAGCCTTCCAGCCAGACCCATGTATCATGTAGCCTGCAGCCCCCAGTATGCCAGCAATATAAATAATAAACCTGAGTACTCACCATCTCCGACGTCCTGGATGTTCTCTTTCTTCACGTACAACAGCTCAAGGTCAGCGACAACTTCCACGTGCACAGTGGCTGTACAATCAAAGTTTGTGCACCGGCCGGGCCGTTCCGCATGGTGTTTACGCTGACCGAAACTTGCCCACATTAAGAAAGAAGAAGAGACAAAACTTGAGTATAGCACTCACCGGCACTTATTAGGTACACAACCAATGCAGTACGGGTTGACCCCCTTTGCCTTCAGAACTGCCTCAGATTCTTCGTGGGCTAGATACATAAGGTGCTTGAAGCTTCCCATAGATTTTGGTCCATATTTACATGATGGCATCACACATTTGCCGCAGATTGTCGCTCCACCATGTGCGAATCCTCCCGTTCCACCCACATCCCAAACGCTGCTCTATTGGATTGAGAATCTGTGATGTGGATGCCATTGAGTCATTACCTCATTGTCATGTTCAAGAAACCAGTCTGAATGATTCCAGCTTTATGACATGGCGCATTATCCGCTGAAAGTAGCAGCAATGTTACAGGGACATTGTGGGTCATAAAGGGATGGACTTGTCAGCAACAATACTCGGTAGGCTGTGGCGTTGTCCAAGGGGCCCAAAGAGTGCCAAGAAAATATTCCCCCCACACCATGACAACCCCACCCACCTCCCCTGAACCGTTGATACAAGGCAGGATGGATCCATGCTTTCATGTTGTTGATAGCCAAATTCTGACCCTACCATCCGAATGTCGCAGCAGAAATCGAACTCATCAGACCATTCAACTTTTTTCCAATTCTTCTACTGTCCAATTTCGATGAGCTTGGTTGCAAAGTGAGCCTCAGTTTCCTGTCTTAGCTAGGAGTGCACCCCGGTGTGGTCTTTTCTGCTGCGGTAGCCCATCTGCCTCAAGATTGACATACCTGTGCGTTCAGAGATTGCTCTTTTTGGCCACCTTGGTTTAACGGGTGCTATTGATCACTGTGTGTCCCTTCTCCTCTGACTCTGGCATCAACAAGGCATTTCCGTCCCACAACTGCCACTCACGGGATTTTTTTTTTCTCTTTTTCGACCATTCTCTGGTAAAACCCGAGAGATAATTGTGCTATGAAACATTCCCAGTAGATCAGCAGTTTCTTCTGAAATACTCAGACCACCTTTCTGGCACCAACCAACATGGCCACTTTCAAATGCCTCAAATCACTTTCTTTTCTTCCCATACTGATGTTTACCCATTGTAAACAAAGCTAAACATGTCCTTGTTACCACAGTAGAAACTGATATGCAACCTTGGCGTTACAAAATGCAACATGTGAACGGAGCCTAAATGGAACTTGTCAGCAGAAATTGGCCTAGTAAACCACTTGCAGTGTGTTGTCCTCTAGATTGTGTTCCTTCCATGACCCAGGGTGGTGGCATCATGCAGTCAGGAAAGGGGAGAGTTTAACACTAAAGTCAAGCTCACCCTGCCTCAGGACTCCTCCTCGGTTTTAATTAACATCATGAACCAGGCTTCAAGGGGCCCAGTTGGTGATGTGGCTTCATGCAAAATTCTCAGCCTCTGACTTTATACAACCAATTTAAATGTCAAAGTTGACATGGTCCATTTAGATCTTCGTCTGGGCATGGTCCATTTAGATCTTCTTGTGTATTGGATGCACGTGGATAGATTTCTGGGTCAGGTCTAATTTCCTCAAATGAGACTTGTACTTTACAATTTAGAATGTGGTTTTGCTTTACTCTCTATTGCAGGAGGACGGGGTGAAAGTTTTTATCATACTGTTTAAGGAAGTGGAAATGGCACTTGGTATTAACAGTGGCTACAGCAAGAGAGCCTTGATGCTCCTGCACCCCAACATTAAGGTGAAAAACCAAAGCTCCATTGATGACCCCAATGCTTGCCATGGCCATGTCTTATCTTCTCATTCCATGTTTTCAGGTGATGCGTCACCCGGATCACTTGTCCTCCATAGTCCTCCTCTGGGCCCATCATGAAAAGATGGTGGCCATTGACCAGTCTGTTGTGTTCTTGGGAGGCTTGGACTTGGCCTACGGGCGATGGGATGATCATAATTACCGATTGACAGATTTGGCACCTCCAGAGACACAGCAGCAGGTACCGATCTACATGGAGGACCTTTGAACAAATGTTTTATTGCTTCTGCTCTTCTTCTCAGTCGTCTACCATGATACTGAAGGAGAATGCTCCTGTTACTCCTGTACCTTTTATCACTCCTGCTTCTGTACCTAGATTTACCCTCCTCTTGCTCCTCCGTCGCTATATAACTACTGCTGGCACTTCTTAAATAATATGACCTCCACATAACCACTGAACCCTACATTGTATATTCATTTAACCCTTCTTCACGTCCTGCCTTTCTCTGATCTCTCTTCTTTCAATGTCTGTCCTCTTGTTGGTTGTCTCTCTAACCCTTTAAGGTGGACTCCCGCTGTCTCTCACCAGAATGGAACCTCAGCTGTTGACCATCCTACAGTAGACCCCACCACGGAGTGCCAGACCTGGATGGGCAAAGACTACAGTAATCTCATCCTTAAAGACTGGGTGCAACTGGACAAACCCTTTGAAGGTAAGAAAGTGAAACATGGGAAGTACTTGGTCTACACCCTACTGGAGGAGGGGCAGAGTCATCTTTTGTTTTCATCCCTGAACAATTCCAGATTTCATTGATCGGATGAGGAATCCTCGAATGCCATGGAGGGACATTGGTGCAGTGATTCATGGGAAAGCGGCCAGAGATGCTTCTCGACACTTCATCCAGAGGTGGAACTTTATCAAGGTGAGCAGCGGGATCAGCAGTATATATGACAATGTATAAATCCTATAGCCTGCAGAGAATATTGCTCATTAACCCTTCGTTCTGTGTCCTAGACCAGAAAGTACAAGAGTCCAGACTATCCATACTTGCTTCCCAAGTCTCTGACCACAGCAGAGCGATATCCGTACACAGTCCCGGGATGTCACAGCGCAAGTGTGCAGGTGCGTGTGTATACGCAGATGTGTGTGTGTGCGCAGGTGTGTGTGTACATGATCGTGTAAGGAGGACTTCCTCTAGGAAGGAAGTCCTGGGCTCTGTGTTTTTAGTCCCAGGCTCTGTGTTTCTAGTCCTGGGCTCAGTCTTCTCCCTTCCTCTCTCCGTAGTTGCTGCGCTCGGTAGATCGCTGGTCGGCCGGCTGTAATGAGTGCTCCATCCTCGGGGCGTACCTGCACTGTATATCCCAGGCGGAGCACTACGTGTACATAGAGGTGAGTGCACCACATGTGTGTATTATACACATCACTTCAGTGAGTTACCAGTTAACCCCTGTACACAATCCTGACGACCTTCACCTCACAAGAGTTTCTGCATCATCTGCAGACAGGAGACTGGCGCAGGTTAACCACTTCCTTCCCTTCCTGCGACGGCTCAGACATGGGCACTTCCCCTCCTCGTGTTCCCGGCCCCGGTGACTCACTGCTGTGCTTGTTTTCAGAGAAAAATCCTCTAGTTAAATGGTGGAAGAATGTTTTTGGTTAGCATCTTTTTGTATCAGTTCTCTGCAGACCCCCAACTCCAAATTATGGTGCCCACTCCTGCTTATAGAGCCGAAAAGAGGGGCCCGAACATAGCTCAGGAGAGCTGAGATAATATAAAGAAGCATTGTTACTGGGGTGTCTGGGTCCTGCTTCATGGGGCCCCTCCAGAGTCTGTATCTACCTGTATTAATCTCCATGCAGGTAGCGCCACCTAGAACAGAATTTCATGAAAAAAATTAAGATTATTGTTGTCATTTTGTTGCTTTTCTTGTGTTTTGGCTCTTCTCCCTGTTGTCCGCCTCTTGAGGCCTCCACCGCTCTGTGTGACCTCCCAGTGTCCTCTGCACCATCTCGCAGATACAGGTCTGTAATCTTCTATTTCTCTCCACAGAACCAGTTCTTCATCAGTTCTACAGATGTACGGACAATCCAGAACAGGATTGCAGATGCAATTGTACAGCGCATATCCTCGGCTCACAAGTAAGGGGGCACCAAACCTCTCTAGGGCATTGACACTTGGGGGACAGGGACGAGCTGACACTTGGGGGACAGGGACACACCAACGCCCTGGGGGCACGGGACACGCCGACCCTTGGGGGCCCGGGACAGGGACGCACCGCAGAGGGGGGTGGAGGAAAGGGTCATCCTTGGGGGGGGGGGAGCAGAACAACGATAAACTTTGACCTCTGGTAGCTATAATTTTTGTCTCCTATGATCTCTCCTCACAGGGAAGGTAAAAAGTTCCGGGTCTACATTGTGATCCCTCTACTTCCAGGATTTGAGGGTGACATAGAGTTGGGAGGTGGCAATTCCATTCAAGCAATTCTGCACTTCACATACAGGTGACACTTCTCATGGATGGTCCTTCACCTTCTTCAGACAATTGTAAATGTCCCATGACCTGGTGTTAAATTAATCTAGATAATTG
This sequence comes from Engystomops pustulosus, assembly GCA_019512145.1. NCBI lineage: Eukaryota > Metazoa > Chordata > Amphibia > Anura > Leptodactylidae > Engystomops > Engystomops pustulosus. The sequence continues at coordinate 728,882 of CM033644.1, read as the reverse complement.
CAGGGTCCATTTTGCCCAGGAGTCCTTGTTACTGTAAATTTACCTCCACATGATACAGCAGGTATCATACTTTTCCTTGCCATAGGAGTTGTTGGCAGTGATGAAGTTCTGTATCCTCAAATCGTAGTGAAGGTTACTAACTGCATTAGCCCAATATCTCCAAGTAATCTGGCTTGGTCCAGAACCTTCTGCTGATCTGGCTTCTGGTCCAAAACCTTCTGCTGATCTGACTTCTGGTCCAAAACCTTCTGCTGATCTGACTTCTGGTCCAAAACCTTCTGCTGATCTGGCTTCTGGTCCAGAACCTTCTGCTGATCTGGCTTCTGGTCCACCTGCCCATACCTTATACTACTCCTCCATCATGTGATCCCATACCTGCCTACACCTTATACTACTACTCCATCATCTGATCCCATGGGTTGGTTGGTGGAGGCCATGGTAGACCTTTGACGTGATGAGATGTCTATACCAGGAGTTATGGCAGGGTTGGTTGGTGGAGGCCATGGTAGACTTTTGACGTGATGAGATGTCTATACCAGGGGTTATGGCAGGGTTGGTTGGTGGAGGCCATGGTAGACCTTTGACGTGATGAGATGTCTATACCAGGAGTTATGTCAGGGTGGTTTGATGGAGGCCATGGTAGACCTTTGACGTGATGAGATGTCTATACCAGGAGTTATGGCAGGGTTGGTTGGTGGAGGCCATGGTAGACTTTTGACGTGATGAGATGTCTATACCAGGGGTTATGGCAGGGTTGGTTGGTGGAGGCCATGGTAGACCTTTGACGTGATGAGATGTCTATACCAGGAGTTATGGCAGGGTTGGTTGGTGGAGAGCCATGGTAACTACTTTTGACGATGATGAAGTCTATACCAGGTTATGGCAGGGTTGGTTGTCTCGATGACCAAAGTGAGTTCCTGGAGGTCAGCCGCCTCTCCTTCATCACAGAGCTTGGGATCAAAGGATTGTGAGTATTGATGGTGTAAGCTTCTCCTGTACCCCAAGTGTCGGCGTGGCACTGTCCTGTACCTAATATAGAGAGAACATCTACACTATAACTATCGAGAACTTTCACTTTCTTTCAGGGAAGGTTTTGTACTGAAGAGATCTGGGGGTCATCGGGTTCAAGGTATTAATTGCTTTGGCCATCACCAAATCTGTTACCGATGGTCGAAAAGGTAAATCCTTGGGGGGTGTCCTTGTGTACTGTATATAATGTATAGAGACTGTATGATGCGGCTTCTCTTCCTTCTGTCTCCATCCCTGCTCTCTACTCATCCTCCTTATACTGTGTTTTCTTTCTTCTCTCCACCTTTCTTCTCTTCTTCTTCTCTAGTTCCCTCACTTATCGTGGTGAGTTTCCTCCACATCAACATCTTTCCTGTAGTTGTTATATTCTTCTTTGTACTGTACACAATATTATCTGTATAGCATAGTACGATTATGCCCTCCATATATTGTGTAGTATGACCAAACTCTACACATAGTGTATGATGACTTTTTTCTATTATTTTCTGCTGTTTCTGTTGTGTAGTATAACTAAGCTGCTCTTATATGCCTGTAGTATGGCTACGCTCTCCTTATACAGTGTAGTACGGCTACGCTCTCCTTATACGGTGTAGTATGGCTACGCTCTCTCTACGGTGTAGTATGGCTACCCTCTCTATATTACGGTGTATATGAGCTACGCTTCCTTAATAAGAGTAGTATGGCTACCCTCCCTCTCCTTAACGGTGTAGTATGGCTAACGCTCCCTTAGAACGGTGTGTATGGCTACCCTCTCCTTATACGGTGTAAGTTGCTACACTCTCCTTATCGGTGTAGTATAAACTAAGGAAGCTGCTCGTATTAAATGCCTGATAGTATGGCTACGCTCTCCTTATAACGGTGGTATATGGCTAAGCATCCCCTTATACGGTAGGATAGTCTACTCTCATCCTTATATAGAGACGGTGTGTATAACTAAGCTGCTCTATAGATGCTGTAGTATGCTACGCCATCTCACTTATGACGGTGTAAGTATGCTAACGCTTCATCCTTATAGACAGTAGGATAGCTACTCACTCCCTCCCTTATATACAGTGTCAGTATGGCTACGCTCTCCTCTTACAGTGTAGTATGGCTACTCTCATCCTTATATACAGTGTAGAATATGGCTAACGCTCATCCTTATATTACAGTGTAAGTATGGCTACGCTCATCCTTATATACAGTGTAGTATGGCGACATACTCTCCTTATATAACAGTGTAGTATGGTACCTCCAACGTATATACAGTGTAGTTGCTACGCTCACGCCTTATACGGTGTACGTATAGGCTAAACCTCCCATCAATTATATCAAGTAGTAAATAAAGCTACTCTCTCATCTTCATATCCAGTGTAGTATGGCTACAGCGTCTCCTCATAGACAAGTGTAGATAGTGGCTACTCTCTACCTTATAACAGTGTAAGTATGCTACGCTCTCCTTATATACAGAGTATATAGCTACGCTCTTCCTTAATATACGTGTAGTATGGCTACGCATCCCCTTAATAAACATCGTAGTATGGCTACCTCTCCTTAGATACAGTTGTATATGGCCCGCTCCCGTCTATCAGGGTAGTATGGCTACGCTCACCTCCGTATAGACAGAGATAGTATGGCTACGCTCTCCTTAGATAACAGTATGTAGTATGGCTACCTCATCTCCCTCATATACAGTTTAGTATAGGCTAGCGCTCTCCTTATATACAGTGTAGTATGGTCGACGCTCTCCATCATATACATGGTATATTGTCCATCTCTCCTCATATACAGTGTAGTATTGGCTACGCTCTCCTTATAGTACAGTGTAGATATTGCTACGCTCTTCCAAATTTTTTTTATTATATACAGTGTAGTATGGCGATCGCTGCTCCTCATATACAGTGTAGTATGGTACTACGCTCTCCTTCTATACAGTTAGTATGGCTACGCCTCTGCTTATATCATTGTAGTAATGGACTAGACGCTCCCCTTATATACAGTTGGAGTATTGCTACGCTCTCCATTATATACAGTGTAGTATGGCTCCGTCATCCCTTATATACGGTGTAGTGTGGCTACCCTCTCCTCATATACAGTGTAGTATGGCTAACGCGCTCCTCATATACCTGGTGTATAGGCTACGCATCCCACTTATCTACAGATTATAGAGGTCTAAATCTCATCCTTATATACAGTGTAGTATGGCTACCTACTCCTTATATAGACGTGTAGTATGGCTACGCTTCCTATATAAACATGTAGTATGGCACGCTGCAATCCTTATATCGTGTCGTATGGCTACGCATCAATCCTTATATAGCAAGTGTAGATGCTACGCCTCTTCCTATATACGTGTAGATAGGCTACGCATCTCACTTATATACGTGTAGTATGGCGTATAACGCATCTCTATATATAACTGTAGTATGGCTAAGCTCTCCTTTAATCAGTTAGATAGCATAACGCTCTCCTGATATACAAGTGGAGTTAGGCTTAACGCTCCCCTTATATACCGTGTAGTAATGGCGAAGCCATACAAAAACCTTTGCTGGTACGTGTAGTAAAGGCTAGCTACAGCTCTCCTCTATACATGTAATTATGGCTACGCAGCATCCTTCAAATACAGTGTATATGGCCTAGTCCTCTCTTATATACAGTGTAGTTGGCTCCTCCTCCTTATAATACAGTGTAGATTGCTAACCGCTCCCCTTATACAGTGTAGTATGGCTACGCTCTCCTTATATGATGTAGTAAGGAGCTACGCTCTCCATTAACGGGGTGTAGTATGGCTACGCTCTCCTTATACGGTTGTAGTATGGCCTCGTCTCCTTATATACTAGTGTTAGTATGGCTACGCCATGCCCCCTTATATACATGTGTATATGTACGCTCCCCTTATATCGTGTAGTATGGCTACTCTCTCCTTAATGATACGTGTAAGTATGAGCTCTACTCTACCGCTATATAACAGTGTAGTATGGCTACGCTCATCCTTTACAGATGGTAGCTAAGGCTCGCTCTCCTATATACAGTGTAGTATGGCTACGCTCTCCTTATATACAGTGTAGTATGGCTACGCTCTCCTTATATTACATGTATGGCTACGCTCTCCTATATACAGTGTAGTATGGCACGCTCTCCTTATAACAGTGTAGTATGGCTACGTCTCCTTATATCAGTGTAGTATGGCTACGCTCTCCTTATATATCAGTGTAGTAACAATAAAATCATACTCCTCCATCATCTGATCCCATACCTGCCCATACCTTATACTACTCCTCCATCATCTGATCCCATACCTGTCTATACCTTATTCGGACCCCCATCATCTCATCTTCTAATCCCAAACCTGCCTGCTACTACTGCTAAAACCACTACTCTATCATTTCACCTCATCCTATACCTTCCTCATCCTTCTTATTCTACTAGGGAAGTTGGGAAGCCACCTGGAATTTTGGGGGGCCCTGGCCCTTTACACATTAGTTTTGCATCTAATTCAATTACACGGCCCTAGTTTGCAAAAAGATTGTGGCTTCCTGGACGGTCTACAGTTTTTAGGTGATTTGACGTTAATTGCATATAAACCGCAAAATAACAAAACTTGTAGCATAGGACTATTACATAGGGACAGTATCAAAACCAACTGCATAGATACAGCACCAGAACTAAGATTACTACGTGGATACAGTAACAGAACCAAGGTTACCACATACATAAACCAAAAACTAGGGTTACTACATAGATATTTAACCATAACCAATATTACTACATATATACAGGGCCAGAACCAAGCAGTGTAAGCTAGACAGCCTTATACCGAACCAGATTTATCACAGTATCTGATGCTGGATGATAAATCTAACAGTATAAGCTGTTGTCTCCATGTGGGTCGCTCTGATAGGAGAAGGTAACAGTGAGTCAAAATGGTGGGGTCATGGGTAATACCAGCACTTACAGTAAATCTGGTGCCTCTTTGATTAGAGGAGTCTTATTTTCTGCTTCTCCTTGGTCGCCATGTCAGCTTCTTGCAGCCACTACTCGTCTCTGCAGATTTAGGAACACAAGAATTTTGGGTTCCTCATATCATCTCCTCCACCTTCTTATCACAAACTTAATGCTCTTCTCTTTTTCCCACTTCTATGTCCCCTACAGTAGCCAATATTGTAAACATGACCTCCACAGCAACCTATATGATCACAGTGCCCCCAGTAGCCAATAGATACAGAACACCACAGTAGCCCCCAAAAACATCCTCACCGCTGCTGGTGTCTTCATCCTGTATCCTACCGACGATAAAGTGTCACATGTCTCAAAGGTCAAAGGCCACATCTATTAGACATTTATGACACATTCTGTGCATAACCCTCAAAACTGGAATGTACCAGTAAATACACATTTTCAGCCCCCTACACTGCAATATCTCCATAAATAGTGCTATGGTCCTAATAACCGTCCGAGTCGGGGCATCAGGACAGTGTCCATCACAATGAAACATAACTGTGCCAACTACAAGATGATAAAATAACGCTGGCATAGGCCAATACAACTTTGTCAGCCATGGCATCCACAAAACGGTGCCACTTGTACGGCCACCAAACTATAGTTATCACAATATCACAGGACACCAAAAACGGCTCCAGGTACATTAAGGTACCATGGCTACTAACAAAGCGGATGTGACAAAGGAAAAATAAAAGGAAATATAAAGCAGTAAGGTGGGCAGGAGCAGCGTCCGGATCTTCTTTCTTCAGGTTAGAATTGACAGCTCCCTTATATACACAAAACATCTGGACGATTGGCTACAGCTATAGCCAATGACCCCTGTAACCAGGCAGGAAAAGAAAACTCCGCCCAGCAACAGTGATTGATAGGTCAGGAAATTGACCCAATCACCACCTGTTGCAAAGCTGAGGAAACTTTTACACTATAAAAAAAGAGCGGGAAACTTGGATAGAAACAACGCAGATTACCTCAGATATATGGAGGACAGAAGAAAGAAGAGCAGGAGATTCCTGTCAGCCCTGTTTCCTGTAAGATGGATCGGAGGGGCAGCTGTGTCGGCGTATAATTATACACCAGGTCCTGCCTGACATAGAATTACGCCTCAGCTTGTGAACTTTCACTGTAGTGAGTCTGGGGGCGTTCCTCTGCACCGGATCTCCGTCCCCTTTCATGTCTCTCCACGTCCACTTGGTGTGGAGACGGCGTAATGAGGAAATAATCACAATTACTGGCCATGCACCAGTACTCCTGGGCTTGTACCCCAAAAAACTAGATATGCCACTGTGTCAGGGGAACAAAGTTACACCCCTGTCCCCCTTAACAATCCCAGCTATGGCTAGTTACTTGGGGTGTCAAGATCATGTCATGCAGGACGCATGAGTACCCTGAACCTGAACTTAAAGTTTGGATTTGGTCATCTCTAGCTATGATATGTATGTACATATACACACACACAGAGTTGTAGACTTACCTCCCCGACTGATACCTGGGCAGACAGTAAGGGAACATCTCATCCACCCCAGGACACCAGTGGCGCAGATCCACCATTAACTGCACTCTTTGGGCATCTCTTGCCCGGCAGGGACAGTGGTGATAACAATGTCCCAAATTGAGAGGTGAGGGTCCAACAGAGGATCCTGCCCTGGAATAGCCCCCAGTATCCCCCCCCCCCCCCCCCCGATGATGGCCAGGCTACTACACCATAATTCAATACCAAACCTGCCTCTTCCTACTACTGATGCTACTCCGTCTGGTTACATACTTCTTTTACCCCTCTCTTTGCAGTACTATCCTGGGTGCCCAGAATCCGCCATGTCTGGATGTCTCCGATCCAGTATCCGATCACTTCTTCAATGAAGTTTGGTGTCAGATTGCTCTGAATAATGCAGCGCTCTATGACCAGGTACTAGTATTAGGAGCCCTGCGTTGTGAGGTGATGTCTCGTGTCCTCCGCTCTAGTCACATCCAGAGCTGTATTCGTAGCTGATTTTTGTAGGTGGCACCGTGCACTAGATAAGTTCCTAACGTCTCCTCCTTCCTGTCTTACAAGGTGTTTCGTTGCCTCCCGAGTAACGCTGTGCAGAGTCATCGAGTCCGCCAGGTATATACCAGCATTCCCAGCCTGGCCAGCACAGACCCGCACCTCGCTCAGGAGACCCTGACAAGGGTGAGAGGTCATCTGGTGGAGTTTCCTCTGTACTTTCTTTTGGACGAGTCTCTTCTGCCTCCTCTCAACAGCAAAGAGGGGGTTATCCCTACCGAGGTCTGGACGTGACCGAACACAGACTGAAACTCATCCTTGTTTTTATCATCTCGGACAATTAATGCTGAACATCTGCAAGATCTATAGAATGATCACCGGCAGGAGAACCTGGGGTCTGGACTGCTACCCCAACCACCACCATGAGGGATCACTATGAGGAAGTGTCCATATGCACTAGGTGGGGGTCAGTGATCTGGGTGCATGGTATGTCACGTGTGCCCAAGATGTGACTGATGGGTGGCCACCATATCCTAATGAGAACGCTGCTATGTTAATCCAGTATTCGAAAGAGACAACTGCTCTGTATACCACATATCCCCAAAACATCCCTCCTCTATGTAAGAGGTTCTCCAAGAGATCCCTCTTCTGTACTATGTGTCCCCAACAGATCCCTCCTCTGTATATCACATTTCCCAAGATATCACTCCTCTATGTACCAGATATCTCCAGGGGTTCACCGCTCTTTAACACCTGTCCCCAAAAGATCTCTCATCTGTTAACCACGTGTCCCCAAGAGATTCCTCCTCTGTATACCACAAGTCTCCTAGAGATCCCTACTCTGTATACCACATGTCCCCAAGAGATGCCTCCTCTGTATACCACATGTCCCCAAGAGATCCCTTCTCTGTCTGTACTTTTATCACTATTCTGTTCAAGGTCACAAAAAGATAACTTTTCAGTATCCTCATGAGATCATGACACATTATTCCCAATATCGTCTCATTCTGCTGTGGATCCCCTGGAGATCACAACTTAATGCAGATCCAACGGAGATCTCTGTGAAACCAGGATTTCCTATTGATCACCCCCCCCTGTGTGTTGTATTCCCTAAAGCTCACTCCTCTGTTTGCATGTTGTCACCTCCCCACCTGTACGGTGGACACACTAACCTAAAACCTTAATGTAACCAATGCAGAGCACTTCTACATACATACAGTATGGATCACCCCTGATCTATAATATATTTCCTCCTCATCTCTGGATCCTTGCTCCTTCCTCCTCATTGACCTATACAGAGGACTCTACATGAAGGTCCTCCTCTGCCTGGGTCTTGGGCATAATGAAGGATGACGTGTTTGTTGTAGGACTTGGGGTTCACTCACACAGGATGATGGTGGTCCTGCCCCATGGTGTATTACAGAGAAGGACACCTCGGTCTTTACTTTAGGAGGTACAGTATAATGAAGGTTTCTGACTATGCATTCTCTATGTCTTCCACGTTCTCGCCAGACTTGTAATATTATAGGGTTAACACTAATTATCACTGCAATAACTGGAAGTCGTTCTACCAATAAACACTAGTTTTCTTTTATCTTCTGCTCTGTCCACAAACATCTTTTCGTTGACCTTGACATGGTGCTACCTCCATTAGATGTTTCCTTTATGTTGAAGAACCCATGGATGAATTCAACCAATATCCGACAGAGGCTCAACGGTATTATCAATGGAAAACATATATTACTCCCTCACATGGCAGCACCACCAGAGAGAGGGGACTGCCCCAAGGGATAGCAAGCCCAGCCTGTACCTCCTTCTACTCCTCAGTGTGGTTTCTTGTCCCTGTGCGAGACCCAGTAGGAGCCTCAGTGAGGTTCCCTGAAGTTTTACCACCAGTGGGCTAATCATACCTCCGGGGGAACCGGGAGTTCCCTTGTCCCCAGACCGACCTGTGTGCCCTCTCCTCCCAGATACTTAACCGTTTGGGAGTTGTAGCAGAGGTGGAGGCAGGGTGGCCACAGGTTGGTGTACCTGCCTGGATTCTGGGGAGGACCTCTCCTAAGTCGAGCCACGCTCTGCCATCATCTTTTTATAACGAGCAATGTATGGAGCTGCAGGCCACATCCTTCTGGTATCCGCAGGAAGTTTGGCGGCCTTACGTCTGCTTTGTATCGGACTGCACTCCTGACGTGTTCGTGCATTCGCTGTTCCGCTGAGGAGGACCTCTCCTAAGCCGTGCCACGCTCTGCCGTCATGTTTTTATAACGAGAGCTGTATGGAGCTGCCGGCCACATCCTTCTGGTATCTGCGGGAAGTTTGGCGGCCTCGCGTCTGCTTTGTATTGGACTGCACTCCTGCCATGTTTGTGCCTTTGCCATTCCGCTGCATTTTAAAACTTGTGCCACAATGAGTCCAAAAAAGGTGGAAAAGAGGGATTTGAAAGAATACGGCGGTGATAACCATACGGTATGGCACTTAGGGTGATTCATGGAGGTGGTGAGTATGGCCTTTCCCGGCCTTTACAGCAGGTTTTTTAATTGACTACTCCTGTACCCTTTTGCACTTCCAGAGAGAAAGTCCCTAGTAGAAAAGCCACTAGGAAATCTAAAAACAAAGTTTGTAGGATTTGTGGGGATAGTTTGCCATCATCCTATGAGAAATCTTTCTGTGATGCATGGATTTAACCCCGGAATCATCAGTGATGGTTGCATCTATTTGTACTTTCATACGTGAGGAAGTCTGAAGTTCAATGAAGAAAACATCCAGGTGGTCCTCTACTAATTATACCTCTCCTGGTCCATCTAAAGTTTTTATATTTCATATTCAGCGGATGATTTCCTTAACTTTGATGGGAGTTCCATCTCAGGCTCAGAACTGGAGGATGCGGGAAGACCCTTCTTCCCTGTAGATGTTGTGGATCACCTAGTAAAATTGATTAGATCAACTATGGAAATTGAGGAGCATAAGGAACACCGCAAGACGTGATGTTCCATGGCCTGGGTCACAACCAAAAACGAGTGTTCCCATTGCACAAAAATATTTCTTCGCTAATTAAAGCCGAATGGAAAATGGCAGATTAAAGGGGTTCATTCTGGGCGCGGTAAAGAGGAAATATCCTTTTGACGAGAAAGAAACATAATTCTGAGATAAACCTTCTAAGAATGACGTAGGCATCTCAAAGATCTCCAAAAATTGGCTTTACCATTTGATGATGCTGGAACATTGTAGGACCCGATGGACAAGAAGGCTGATGGTCTCTTGAAAAGATCTTGGGAGGCCTCATCCACAGCCTTGAAACCAAATATCACAGCTACTTGTGTGGCTAGGTCACTTCTTATATGGTTATCACAAATGGAGGAAAAGATAAAGGAAGGTCCTCCTAGAGAGACCCTGCTTTCAGACATTACCACAGCCTAAAAAGCTTTGGTCTTCCAAGCAGACGCATCCTTCGATGCCTTAAGACTCTCTGCAAGATCCTCGGCCCTCACCAAATCGTCCAGAAGAGCTATCTGGCTGAAAAGCTGAAACGGGGATGTGGCTTCTAAGAGTCATCTGTGTGCCATTCCTTATAAAGACAAATATTTGATTGGCAGTACTTTAGATAAAATCCTGGATAAAGCTTATACCAGGAAAAAAGGCTTTCCAAGTAGCCAGGAATTTTCCCGAAACAGGTCCTTTCATCCTCAAAGAAGATTTTTGACTGGTCGAAAACCTAGAGAAAAAGGAAGGGGGGCAGAGGTCCCTAACACCCATTTGTTGCTGGAATCTTCACCCAACTGTGGTAGAGCACAGAAGTCCCCCCCGCCCCCCCCCACAGACCTGGTGTCATTGCTATCTCGGTTTTCTTAGAGGACCGGGTGTATTTTGAACATGAATCCCCGGGTCTCTTTGAGGACTTCCTGCCCCCTTCCTTTTTCTTAGGTTTCGACCAGTCAATCTTCTTTGAGGAGAAAGGCCTTTTTTCGGGAACTTCCTGCTACTTGGAAAGCTTTTTTCCTGGTATAAGCTTATCCGGATTTTAATCTGAAGTACTGCCAATCAATATTGCCTTTATAAGGAAGGCACACCAGATGACTCTTAGATGCCATCAACATCCCGTTTCAGCTTTTCAGCCAGATAGCTTCTCTTCTGGCTGAATTGGTGACGGGCCAACGGACTTGCAGAGGTCTTAAGGCATCGAAGGATGCGTCGGCTTGGAAGACCAAGCTTTGTAGGCTGTGTAATGTCTGAAAGGCAGGTCTCTCTAGGAGGACCTTCCTTTAATCTTTCCTCCATTGGGATACCATATAAGAATGACCTAGCACACAAGTAGCTGTGATATTTGGTTTCAAGCGTGGATGAGGCCTCCCAAGATCTTTTCAAGAAGACCATCCTTCTTGTCCCGGGTCCTACAATGTTTCCCACTCATCAAATGGTAAGCCATTTTTTGGAGATCTTTAGATGCCTACTCATTCTTAGCAGAGTTTATCTCAAATTATGATTTTCTTTCTCGTCAAAAGGATATTTCCTTTCCCGGGGGGGTTTAGTGTGGGAGGCAATTAGGGCCGCCCCCCCCCACCCCCCCCCACCCCCCCCCCCCCCCCCCCGCACACCCCCCCACCCGCCCAACCCCCCCACCCCACCCCCCCCCCCCCCCCCGCCCACCCCCACCCTACCCCACCCCCCCCCCCCCCCCTCCTCCCACGCCCCCCCTACTCCCCCCCCCATTTCCTCGGCTAATGCTTTCACGCCCCCCAACCCCGTTGGTTACCCCAGGCCCCCCCACCCCCCCCCCCCCCCATATGGAACCCTTAATCTGCCAATTTTCCATTCGGTTTAAATTCGAAAAATATTTTTGCAATGGTAACCTCGTTTTTGTTTGACCAGCCATGGAACTCACTGTCTGCGGTGTTCCTTATGCTCCTCATTTCCATAGTTGATCTAATCAATTTTATAGGTATCCACAACATCTACAGGGAAGAAGGGTTTCCCGCATCCTCCAGTTCTGAGCCTGAGATGGAACTCCCATCAAAGTTAAGGAATCATCCGCTGAATATGAAATGAAAAAACTTGAGATGGACCGGAGAGGTATAATTAGTAGAGGACCACCTGGATTTTCTTCATTGAACTTCAGACTTCCTCACGTATGAGTAACAAATAGGCAACCATCACTGATGATTCCGGGGTTAATCCATGCATCACAGAAAGATTCTCATAGATGATGGCAAAACTATCCCCACAATCCTACAAACTTGTTTTTAGATTTCCTAGTGCTTTTCTACTAGGGATCTTTCCTCTGGAAGTGCAAAGGGTACAGGATAGTCAATTAAAAACCTGCTGTAATGCCGGAAAGGCCATACTCACCACCTCCATGAATCCCCTAAGTCCATACCGTATGGTTTATCACCGCCGTATTCTTCAAATCCCCTTTTCCCCCTTTTTGGACTCATTTGCACAAGTTTTAAAATGACGCGAATGGCAAAGGCACAAACATGGCAGGAGTGGCAGTCCCATACAAACAGACGCAGGCCAGCCAAACTTCCCGCAATACCAAGGATGGCCGGCTCTCCATACCTTCGTTATAAACACTGACGGCAGAGCGTGGCACGGCTTAGGAGTCCTCCTCAGCGAATAGCGAATGCACGCACTTCAGGAGTGCAGTTCCAATACAAATGCAGACCGCGAGGCCAGGCAGGGGGGGCATCCTTCACCAAGAGGAGAGAGGATTCTAACATACCATAGACAGGGGACATTCCTTACACCTAGAGGAGGGGAGTTGTCTACCATCATCACGAGGAGCGGGGACATCTCTACATTATAGAGGAGAGGCGGTTCTACATGCAGAGACAGGGGGCACCTCACACCCAAAGGGAGGAGATTCTACAATCACAATTAACAGGGGGCATACTGTACACCTAGAGGAGAGGGGTTTTACCATCACCATAGACAGCGGCATCATCTACACCTAGAGGAGACGAGGTTCTAACCACCACCAAGACAGGGGCATCCTCTGCACCTAGAGGAGAGGATTGTCTCCCATCACCATAGACAGGAGGCATCTTTTCACCTAGAGGAGAGGTGGTTTACACACCATAGAAGCGGGCATTCCTCTACACAGAGGAGAGGAGTTCTACCACCCACCATAGACAGGGGGCATCCTCTACACACTAGAGGAGAGGTTGGTTCTACCATCACCAAGGACAGGGGCAAATTCCTTACACCTAGAGGAGAGGGTTCTACCATCACCATAGACAGAGGCATCTCTTTTACACCTGAGGAGAGGAGGTTCTACATCACCATAATAGGGGGTATCCTCTACACCTACGAGGAGAGAAGGTTTTACCCATCACCATAGACAGGGCGCATCTCTTACACCAAAAGGAGAGGAGATTCGACCATCACAATAGACAGGGGCATCCTCTCATCAGAGGAGAGGAGGTTCTACATCACCTAGTAAGGGGGGGGTCATCTACCTAGGAGGAGAGGAGGTTCTCACCATCCCATAGACAGGGGGGGGGTCCTTACACCTAGAGGAGAGGGTTTCTACATCAACATAGACAGCGGGAACATCCTCTACAACCTAGAAGAGAGGCGGTTCTACTCACAATAGACAGGAGGACATCTCTACACCTAGAGGGGGGAGGTCCCTACCATCTTCATAGACACGGGCATCCTTACAAAAAGAGGTTCTCACCATCCCATAGTTAAGGGACATCTTCTATACTAGAGGGAGGCACTTATACCGTCATCAGAGAGATGGGATTCTTATGTAAGAGCACGTGAGACTATAGAAATTCTCTCCGCAGGAGGTGTTATGGCGAGATACTGTGGTACATGTTCAAGAGAGGCAGGGATGGCCTTTTAGCAGACCAACAATCACTCTTATGGGAAAGAACATTGTTGCGGCTGGCTCTGGTAAAATAAGGTGCCACATTAAACTCCAGCTGCAGGTGTTGGCTTACGTATCGGTTTCCACTACCCCTGACTCTGACAATAAATCTTAGGTTTGGGACTTGGTTCTCTTTCCAACCTATTTTACTATGATGGCCAGGAGGCTCCACAAAATAACTCTCTCAATATCAAACTAGCGGAGAGAGCAGGAGGAAACTCTCGGGGTTATGGAGACCCTAAAGGAAGACATCAACACAAGCAAACTTTTGGATATTATGGATAAGAGATGTGAATTTTAGAATAGACCCCACATTGAGAGGAAACAATGTTTGTTAGAGCAACACTCAGAGTGTAGATAGAAAAACGATCCTGATTGTGACTAAGAGATAAATGTGAAAGCACAGAGGAAGATAAATAATGACGGCAAACATCATCTCCGAGCTCCCGAAAACACACGTGACGTCACACACTTCTCATCACGTCACTCTAAGAAGAACTTCATTAGCAAATTTTTTATTGTTTCTTGTTTAAGTACTGTAATGTTTTAATAACAAAGCTCTAATATTTGGAATACTTTTGGAGCGCTGCTGGCTTTCTCCTATTGATAAAGACTGGGCCAATCTGTGGTATCCTCACAACCAGAGCTTGAAGTAGAAACCCTGTTCTGTTTAGACTCAGAGTGCTGGGTTGGTGGGAGGTAAGTGCAATTTAAGATTGGACAGTCGGTAGAGTTTAAAACAGGGGGCATGTAAAAAGAATAAAGAAGAGAGAAGCAGAAGGCCCAGATCCATTTATAGTAAGGCGGGGGTTGGAAATAAGAGGGGGAGAGGTGATTGCGTTGGTAACACGAGGTGAGGGGCCTTCTTTACCAGGTTTGTTTGTACATAATTCATAAATGGCGGCCAGTGAATGCCAACTATAGTAGGGCGATGCTGCTGGACATGGATACTGTAAAGGACTGTGGTATCTTTAGGGGCACAGTGTGGAAGAGTCAGCACTTTAATATCATGTGGGACCAGGGAGATTCTAAATTCTTGGTCATTTTCAGCATTTCTACCCCATGTATGTTATCTGATCAGGACGTGAAATCACAGAACCTAATGGAGGCTGGGCGAGGAATAGAAATTCTGGTTGCTTGCTTGTGATTTATGTGATCAAATTAATACATGGGGTAGGACGTTGCAGATGTCTGTCTGGGCCTTAGTGACTCACCTTGACCACAAAACTTAAGTAACCCAATTGATGTAAACAGGACTGTCTCTCTAAATGGTTACATACAGAAAAATATCTATCAGAGCAGGGCCGTAAATACTAACAAGATCATGAACCTCATCGGACCACGAGTGTCATATTAAGTTTTAAATATAAGTTGACAAACTGATTTTTTAACATTGAAGCCATGGAAAGGAACCATTTAGGGCATAAGCGAATGCTTTTAAACATAGCTTTTTTAGAAATGATTTATTTTGGGTGGGTTAATTTCAATGGAAAGTTCTCTTTAAGTAAGAATATACTACAAATTATACGTACAGTTACTATATAACTGCACAATCAAATTCCGAAGAATGTCAGAACGAGTACGATGAAGAGGTGTTTCCAGACTGAAGTCGATCTAAAGACCTATGAGCCTCTACATCCACTACCTTCCCGGTCCAGGTCTTCCATTCTAATTTAAGACTCTACTCTTACGATACTCACGATTTTAATATAAGGGGCACTGAGGTTGGAGCTACAGAAAAACAGGGCAGAGAACCTCGGTCAGAGGTGGGACCCCAAAGTTTTGTCTGTGGTATCAATAAATATAACGTTACTTTGGAGACAAAATATATCTAGAGAAGAAATCCGGAGATAATATATGGTTGGTAAATTAGTGTGAGGGACTGAGACCAGAAAAGGGAGATTATGGAGGAAGACACATCAACACCAAGATTGAACTAGAGAGAACTCGGGGACATCTGTGATTAGACTCTACAGATGGATGAAACAACGCCGGTCATCCATTGTCATGGAAGAAGTAGAGATTCAGAAGTGGAGGTGCATTGGAAATCCGAGATATGAAGTCTAAGGTTCTTTTTAAAAATCAATTATTAACATTATGTTTGTGACACAGATATGATTCCAGATGCAACAACCAATTAAGGAACAAAAAAAATTGTTAAGGTGTAAAATTAGAGGAAACTCTTTGAAGGACATGTTATGGTTCCTTTTTGGTTGTAACTGTTGATAATTCACGGTAAAGTGATGATGATGCCCATTAACGACATATGTTACCACTTTGGCCGGCCAGGTGGGTGATGGGACATAAGGAAAGATGGAGCCGTGTGCGCTTCCCTTTATTGTAGTAGAGCAGTAGGGGAGGGGTCTGCTGCTGCCAGGTGTTCACAGTCATAGGACAAGTCCGATCTCAGGAATGTGATTTGGTCCTGTTCAAAATAAGAGACTTAAATCTCTTGGCTTGATATCTTCTGATCATTTAAGGCATCTATAGAGGAATGGTTAAGAGAAATCAATCAATACTCACTGGAATTTATCTTCTTGGTATTTGGAACCAAGATTTTAGGATGTCTACTTGTGTGAATATCCAGGTAACGCTTATATAACTGCAAAAAGCCCTGGTGGGACATTTGCCCGGTTTGGGTCTCTGGAGATATCCGCTCTTCCATGTACTTCTTCCTCCAGCCAGTTGCCGTTAGCGAGATCCTGTTCTCAGTAAACATGTGTGCTCAACAAAGCTGATATACGTGGGCGGAAAGATCTTGGTATCCAGTGGTAAAGCTAAGTAGGTCCGTTACACAACATGCGGCCATAGTGCTTGTTGTTGGCTGGCCATGTTTCGATCCAGGCATGTAGGTCATAGGCTTGAGAGCATTACACTTTCCACCAATATGGACCTTACTTATCAGCTACAGATAGTGGCCTCCTGCTGCATGTTGGGGCCTCATCTCACATTTTCGGTCTTCCTTAAAATTTAAACAGGCTGGACTTTTCCATGACTTTGACATTTAGACTATATGGGCCATGTGGTGGTGGTTGTAAAGGGGGCAGGTGGCTTGGGTGTTCAGATTGTTTTACCCTCCTGAACATCTTCTATGCCTAGAGGGGAGGCATTTCTACTATGTCATAGACAGAGGGGCATCCTCTACCTCGAGGAAAGTTCTGTTCTACCATCGCCAAAGAAAGAGGGACATACTCTACACTAGAGGGAGAGAGGATCTACATCACCATAAACGGGGGCATTCCTCTACACCTGGAGAGGAGGGAGGAGGTTTTACCATTACATGACAGGGGGCATCCTTACACCTAGGAGGAGAGGCGGGTTCTTACCTCACTCATAGACCAGGTGGCATCTCTACATATAGAGGAGAGTGGATCTACCATTCCACAATAGACAGGGACATCCTGTACCACTAGAGGGAGAGGTTCTACCATACCATTAGCACAGGGGAATCCTCTACACTAGAGGGAGAGGCGGTTCTTACCAGCACCATAGCACACGGGGCATCTCTACACTAGAGGAGAGAGGTTTCTTACATCACATAGACATGGGGCATCCTCTACACCTAGAGGAGAGGGAGGTTCTTACCATCGCCATTAGGACAGGGGGCATCCTCTACACCTAGAGGAGAGGAGGTTCTACATCACCATAGACGGGGCATCCTCTACACTAGAGGACGGAGGTTCTATATACATCCCCGACAGGGGACATCCTCACACCTAGAGGAGAGGGAGGTTGTACCATCACCATAGACAGAGGCATCCTTACACATCAGAGGAGAGGAGGTTCTACCATCACACTAGACAGCGGACATCTCTTCACCTAGAGAGGAGAGGAGATTCTACCAGACCAGCAGGGGAGGGGGCATCCTATACACATAGAGGAGGGAGGTTTGGGTTACAATGACAGAGAGGGGGGCCATCCGCTCAGGCTGATTAAAGGAGGGGCTCTTGGGGCTCTAGCCCCGGGGGCCCCACACTTTCACTTTTTTAAAGGGGCCCCACCAGTTTCCGACAGTCAGCTCAGCTGAGTTAATGACTGTCTCTGTTGTGATGCGCGCGGCCCACGGCCGCCACATCGCACATAGGGATCTAGGATGTCAGCGTGTTAGTGAGGATCACTGGAAGGGAAAGGTGAGGTATGTTTGATGAAGTTTATTATTTTGTGGCCATTTTCTACAGGGGACTGGCGGCTAAACTGGCTAATTCTACGGGGGCGGTGGCTGTATACTAAGGGGGCTGGCAGGTTACATACTTCCAAAACATTGTTGGAAGGGCCCCACCAGATTGCGCCCAGGGGCCCCCACCACCCTAATCCAGCCCCTGCAATCCCTCACACCTAGAGGAGGCAGTTCTACCATCCAGAGACAGGGGGAATCCTCTACACATACAGGAGAGGAGGTTCTATCATACCCATAGAAAGGGGACATCCTCGCGCCTAGAGGAGAGGAGGTTTACCATCACCATTACAGGGGGCATCCTCTACACCTCGAGGGAGAGGAGGTTCTACAATCACCGTAGACAGCGGGCATCCTCTACACCTAGAGGAGAGGAGATTCTACCATCACCCTAGACAGGGGACATCTCTAACAAGGAGGAAGAAGGATCTACCATCACCATAGACAGGGGGCATCCTCTACACCTAGAGGAGAGGAGGTTTCACCATCACCATAGACAGGGGCATCCTCTACACTAGAGGAGAGAAGATCTACCATCACCATAGACAGGGGGCATCCTCTACACCTAGAGGAAAGGCAGTTACCATCCCTAGACAGGGGGCTCCTCTACACCTACAGGAGAGGAGGTTTCTTCATCACCATAGACAGGGGGCATCCTCTACACCTGAGGAGAGGAGGTTCTACCATCACCATATACAGGGGGCATCCTCTACACCTAGGAGAGGAGGTTCTACAATTCACCGTAGACAGGGGGCATCCTTACACTAGAGGAGAGGAGATTCTACCATCACCATAGACAGGGGACATCCTCTACACCTAGAGGAAGGAAGGATCTACCATCCCAAGACAGGGGGCATCCTCTACACCTAGGGGAGAGGAGTTCTACCATCACCCATAGACAGGGGCATCTCTCTACCTAGAGGAGAGAAGGACTTACCATCACCATAGAAAGGGGGCAACTCTACACCTAGAGGAGAGGAGGTTCTACCAGTACCATAGACAGGGGGCACTCTACACCTAGAGGAGAGGAGGTTCTACATCACCATAGACAGCGGACATCCTCTCACCTAGAGGAGAGGAGGTTCTACATCACCATTGACAGGGGGCACCTCTACACCTAGAGGAGAGGAGATTCTAACCATGACCAGAGACAGGGGGTCCTTCACACCTGAGGAGAGGAGGTTCTACCATGACCGAGAGATGGGGATCCTCTACACCTAGAGGAAGGCAGTTCTTACCATCACCATAGACAGGGGGCACCTTACACCTACAGGAGAGAGGTTCTATCATCACACATAGGAGCACGACGCTTGCATTTGCAGATAGAGGAGTTCTACATGAACAGCAGAGAAAGGGGGCATATCTACACCTAGAGGAAGGAAAGGCCAGTTCTAACATCACCATAGACAGGGGGCATCCTCTACACCTACAGGAGAGGAGGTTCTATCTCACCATAGACAGGGGGCATCCTCTACACCTAGAGGAGAGGAGGTTCTACCATCACCATTAGGGGGCATCCTTACACCTAGAGGAGAGGGAGGTTCTACAATCACCATAGACAGGGGCCCTCTACACCTAGAGGAGGAGGAGTTCTACCATCACAATAGACAGGGAACCCTACACCTAGAGGAGGAGGATCTACCATCATCATAGACAGGGGACATCATCTACATCTAGAGGAGAGGCGGTTCTACCATGCCAGAGACAGGGGGCACCTCTACACACAAAGGAGAGGAGATAGATTCTACATCACAATAGACAGGGGGCATTCCTGTACAGCTAGAGGAGAGGTGGTTCTACCATCACCATAGACACGGGGCATCCTCTACACCTAGAGGAGAGGAGGTTCTACCACCACCATAGACAGGGGGCTCTCTGCACCTAGAGGAGAGGATGTTCTACCACACCATAGACCGGGGGCATCCTCTACATCCTAGAGGAGAGGAGGTTCTACCACCACCATAGACAGGGGGCATCCTCTACACCTAGAGGAGAGAGGATCTACCATCACATAGACAGGAGGCATCTTTTACACCTAGAGGAGAGGTGGTTTACATCACCATAGACAGCGGGCATCCTCTACATAGAGGAGAGGAGGTTCTACCACACCATAGACAGGGGGCATCCTCTACACCTAGAGGAGAGGGGTTCTACATCACCATAGACAGGGCATCCTCTACACCTAGAGGAGAGGAGGTTCTACCATCAACATAGACAGGAGGCATCTTTTACACTAGAGGAGGGAGGGGTTCTACCATACATAGACAGGGAGATCCTCTACACCAAAAGGAGAGGAGATTCTACCATCACAAATGCAGGGGGCATCCTCTACATCTAGAGTAGAGGAGGTTTACCATCACCATAGACAGGGGGGGTCCTCTACACCTAGAGGGAGGAGGTTCTACCATCACCATAGACAGGGGACATTCTCTACACCTAGAGGAGGGAGGTTCTACCATCACCATAGACAGGGGGCATACTCTACACCTAGAAGAGAGCGTGCTTACCATCACATAGAAGAGGACATCCTCTACACTAGAGGGGAGGAGGTCCTACCACTTCATAGACAGGGGCAATCCTCTACAAAAAAGGTTCTACCATCACCATAGGAAGAGGACATTCTCTATACCTAGAGGAGAGGCACTTATACCGTCATACTAGACGAGGATTCTTACTGTAAGAGCAGTGATGGACTATAGAATCTCTCCCGCAGGAGGTTGTTATGGAGAAACTTGGTACACTTGGTACATCAAGAGAGGCCTGGATGCCTTTCTAGAGACCAACACTATCAACCTCTTATGGGGAAAGAACATGTTGTGGCGCTGGCTCTGGTAAAAATCAGGTGCCACTAGGGACTCCGCTGCAAGGTGTTGGCTTACGTCATCGGTCCACTACCCCTGACTCTGACATAAATCTTAAGGTTTGGATGGTTTCTCTTTCAACCTATATACTATGATTGGTCCAGGAGGCTCACCAAAATTAACTCTACTAAATAGTCAACTAGCGAAGAAGCAGGAGATAACTCTCGGTGGGGTTATGGGACCCGAAAGGAAGACATCAACACAAGACAACTTGAATTATGATAGAGATGGAATTTTAGAAAATGACCCCAATTGAGAACAATGTAGGACACTCGATGGAGATAGAAAACTTGATCCTGAGGTGACTAGAGATGAAATGGTGAAAGCCACAGAGAAGATAAATAATGACGGCAAACATTCATCTTCCGAGCTCCCGAAACAACCAAGTGACGTACACAGTCTCATCACCGTCACTTCAGAAGAACTCCTTAGCAAATTTTTATTGCTTCTGTTTTAGCTGTAAGCTTTTAATAAATATAAAAGTAAAAAAAAATAGTATAGAAAAATATTCCTAATGGTAAGTTATTTGAAGTTTTTTCTCCATACACAACAACGTAAAACTATGGTTTGTAAACGTTAAATTATTCAGGCACAACAAAACTATTACACAAATGTTTTTATTTCGTCTATTTCACGTGTACAATAGGAAAACAGATGGGGATTTTTGTGAAATCTTTTTAAAAAATTTCATAAACAGTGCCTCCAGTGACGTGGACTGGGATCATTTGTGTAGGCTCTTCCCGCTGCTGGCAGTGTGGTTTGGAGATGTTGTGGTAGATTATGATGGGCGCATTTATTATGTTCCTTGTGTTTTACTCCTATAACTAAATGTAGGGATGATGATGGCGATACCATTTAGGTGGCAGGTGAGGGGGGATAATGGAAAGACGAGCAGTGGGGGGAGGGCTCCTTTGCGTAGGTGCCTACAGTCATGAGACTTAACATTTAATTCCTACAACCATACCTGTAGCAAACTTCATGGAAATTTTCTGGCTGAGGTCTCCTAAGCCCTGGCGCCAGTTGTCTTCATGCATCATTTAGCAAATCACTGGTCGAAAGGGGAAGGTCTCAGTTACTCGATGTAAATTTCATTATGTACAGTAAGTTCGGGAGAGTATCAGTCCCCTTTAAATTTTTCATTGTTTTCATTTCCTTCTCATAAATGTGCACTCTACCCCATCTTCACAGAATATACACTACCGCCACTTTATTAGGTACCTGTCCAACTGCTCGTTACAACTTAATTTCTAACAGCCAATCACAGGCGGCTAACTCAGTGCATTTAGGCATGTAGACATGGTCAAGACAATCTCTGCAGTTCAAACCGAGCATCAGTATGGGGAAGAAAGGTGATTTGAGGCCTTTGAACGTGGCATGGTTGTTGGTGCCAGAAAGGCTGGTCTGGGTATTTCAGAAACTGCTGATCTACTGGGATTTTCACGCACAATCATCTCTAGGGTTTACAGAGAATGGTCCGAAAAAGAAAAAAACATCCGTGAGTGGCAAGTTCTGTGGGCGGAAATGCTTGTTGATGCCAGAGGTCAGAGGAGAAGGGCAACAGTGACTAATCGCCACCGTTACAACCAAGTAGGCAAAAGAGCATCTCTGAACGCACAGTATGTCAAACTTTGAGGCAGAGGGCTACAGCAGCAGAAGACCACACCGGGTGCCACTCCTTTCAGCTAAGAACAGGAAACTGAGGCTACATGCACAAGCTCATCGAAATTGGACAGTAGAAGATTGGAAAAACGTTGCCTGGTTGATGAGTCCGATTTCTGCTGCGACATTCGGATGGTGGGTCCGAATTTGCATCAACAACATGAAGCAATGGATCCATCCTGCCTGTATCAACGGTTCAGGCTGGGGTGGGGTGGTTGTATGGTGTGGGGAATATTTCTTGGCACTCTTTGGGCCCCTTGGTACAACGCCAAGCCTACCTGAGTATTGTTGCTGACCAGTCCATCCCTATGACCACAATGTCCCCTGTAACATCTGCTGGTACTTTCAGCAGGATTATGCGCCATGTCATAAGTGGAATCATCTCAGACTGGTTTCTTGAACATGACAATGAGGTCACTGGACTCAAATGGCTCCACAGTCACCAGATCTAATCCAATAGAGCCTCTTGGGATGTGTGGAACGGGAGATTCGCATCATGGATGTGCGCCGACAAATCTGCGGCAACTGTGATGCCATCATGTCAATATGGACCAAAATCTCTGAGGATTCCCGCACCTTATTGTATCTGCCACGAAGAATTGAGGCAGTTCTGAAGGCAAAAAAGGGTCCAACCCGTTACTAGCATGGTTACCTAATAAGTGGCCGGTGAGTGTATACTCAAGTTTGTCTCTTCTTTTCTTATGTGGGCCAGTTTCAGGTCAGCGTCAACACCATGCGCACGGCCGGCCGGTGCACAAATTTGATGTCAGCCACTGTGCACGTGGAGTTGTCGCTGACCTTGAGCTGTTGTACGTGAAGAAAGAGGAACCTCCCAGGACGTCGGAATGGTGAGTACTCAGTTTATTATTTTATATGCTGGGCATAATGGGGGCTGGCAGGCTACATACTACATGGGTCTGGCTGAAGGCTATATACTAAAGGTGGCTGGTTGGCTGTATACAACTGGGGGCTGGCAAGCTATATACTACACTTGGTTGGCTGGTAGCTCTATACTAAAGGGGCTGGCTATATACTACAGGGGCTGGTTGGCTATATACTACTGGGTGCTACCTATATACTACTGGGGGCTAGCTATTACTAAATGGGGCTAGCTATATACTACTGGTGGCCGGCTGTGTACTATGGGTACTGGCTGGCTATATACTACAGGAGGCTGACTGGCTATATACTACACAGGGGTGGCTGGCTATATACTACTGGGGGCTGGCAAGCTACATACTACACGGGGTTGGCTGGCTATATACTACTGGGGGCTAGCTATATACTACTGGTTGCTGGCTGTGTACTACTGGGGACTTGCTGGCTGTGTACTGGGGAGGTGTGACAAATGCATTTCCCACCCTCAGCTTATACTGAGTCAATAGGTTTCCCCAGTTTTTGATGGTAAAATTAGTGCTCGGCTTATCCGTGGTATATATGGTAAACGTAGATATTTTTGCTAATTACATTAACAAGAAAAACTGAAATCTTGGCCTCTTGCTCAGTGTTGAGTAGAATAAGCTTTGGAGCCGGTACAGCCAGGAGTTCTCTTGGGAACAACAAACAAGTTTTTCACACCAGGATTTAGGGATCCTCTGCCTCTTCCCTTGCAGATCTCTCCAGTTCCTCAGGTTGGAGGGTGAACGTTGGTGGAGGCCATTTTCAGGTCTCTATGGTGGTAAATTAGTGAGACGTAGCTGAAACAGAGATTCAAGATAGTTCATAGTTATAATGTGTAAATGTTCTAAATGGAAAAGCGTGAATTCATGACTTGAAAACACATGAAACACTTCAACTAGTGAAACCGAGAATTTAAAGGGACCTACCACCACGATTCTACCTATAAAGGTAGATCGGGTGGTAGGTGATGTAAGGGACGGGAGAATAGCTTTTTTAGAGCTAATCTCACGTCCCCGTAACTTAATAAACTTTATTCCCTAACATGTAAATTTAGTTATGGGCTACTGGGGCGTGAAGTAGCCGGGACGAGGCTACACAGCGCGGCTACTCACGCCCCAGTAGCCACGTTACTCCTCCTACCCTGTGTGTTCGGCGCGCAGCTGTCGCCCTCGCCCGACAGCTGAGTAGCCACAGCTCCGAGGCGGAGCTACTGCCGCATGTGCAGAACTCCGGCTTGTCGGATGCCGCGAGCTGAACACACAGGGTAGGAGGAGATACGTGGCTAATGGGGCGTGGGCGTAGCGCGGTGTGTAGCCTCATGCCCGGCTACTCCACCCCCCAGTAGCCGCTAAACTAAATTTACATGTTAGGGAATAAAGTTTATTAAAAGTTAGCGGGGACGTGAGGATTAGCTCTAAAAAGGCTCTCCTCAGTCCCTTACATCCACCTACCACCCATCTACCTTTATAGGGAGAACTGTGGTGGTAGGTGCCCTTATAGAGGTAGAATTGTAAGCCACCGAGATGATAACATTATGAGGAGCAACAAATCAAATCAACTCTTGGCTGGAAAAAAACTATGAGTGTGACAGAATAATGAATAGTATCCATAAAGGAACACAGTATTGCGCCATTTGCGGCTAAAATCACGACATGGTGAAAGCTCCACTTTCGGTATTGGTAATTGAGTCAATTTGACTAACATGATATTGATGCCCCAACATTATATATTTTTACACAAACACACCAGTATGGATTCCCCTCAGATTCTTTCATAAAATTCAGTCCTGTTTAGAGAGCTGATCTGGAAAAAAAGGGTAGCACGATTAAATATGAGACTTAGCAAAGGTCAAGGAGGCTGGAGGTCTGGCGGCACACCACAAACCCTGGATTTATTTCTGGCTCCCAATTACAAACATTTGAGGGGTTGGGGAGCGGAAAGAGGGGTGGGGCAGTTGCGGCCTTAATGGGTGAAAGGACCACCACAGGCCTTTGATGGCAGCCCTTGAGCTGGTTTCCCGGGCGGGGATGGCAAGACACCCCACTTTGTCACTTATGGTCTAGGTCTGGGGGAATATTAAACAGTTGTTGGAAGTTGATGGTTGGCACCCTTTCACCCCTATCTGGAAGAATCCAAGATTACCGGAGTTCTTTAGATGGAGGGCTTTACTCCCTGGGAGCAGGCGGGTGTTTAAATTTGTCCATCAGTACATTCGGAAGGCACATTAAAGGCCTTCTCTGATGTTGCAGGAGCAGTTCAGTTACTGCATAGCCAGTTTTACAAATTTTTACAGATCCGCCATGCGTGGGATACTCAATAGACCACAACAAAACGTTACACTAGCACTGCTCCTGTGCAGGGCCGGCTCCAGCACCGGCATACGGGCAAGTGCCGGGCCAGAGAGCTGCGGGGGCCACACACACTCGTGCACATCTTCACTTCCTGTGATGAGGAGCTGTGTCCTGCACTGTTCCTCCCCATCGGACAGACAACGCACAGGTAGAGGCTACAGCGATGCCTGTGTGGTGCAGCACATTAGGGTTACCTCCCCCCATCCCCTATCACCTCTTCACACGGAGTGCAGAGTCAGCTGAAATCTGGCAGCTCAGAGATGGGGACGAAGAGGAGGAGGAGGAGAAGCCTGAAGACTCCTTTATGTGATACCAGGGCTGCTGCAGACACCACAGGGTGTGATGGTATGTGACATGTATGGATGTGTATTACTGATCCATATGGTGAGTGCATGGTATGTGACATGGATGGATGTGTATATAGTGAGTGTATGGCATGGTGTGAGGAGTGTTTGCCTGCATGTGTATCTGTATCAGTCTGTCAGGTGTGTGTGTTTGCCTCCATGCTTGTCTATATTTGAATGTCTCTGTAGCTGTCTGCATGTCTCTGTAGCTGTCTGCATGTAGCTGTAAGTGTCTGCAGGTCTCTGTAGTGTCTGATAGTCTCTGCAGCTGTTGCATGTCTCGTAGCTGTCTGCAGTACCTGTAGCTGTCTGCATGTCTCTGTAGCTGTATGCATGTCTCTGTAGCTGTCTGCATGTATCTATCTGCCTGGATATATGTCTTGCTGCATGGTGTGATGTGTGAATGATATAATCATCTCAAATGTACATGAGAAGCAGAGAGGGTTCAGTGTAAGCAGTGATGTTGATTATGAGTTCTGCAGCAGCTCAGGTGTTATTAGGAGGTTCTGCAGCCTCAGTGGTTATTTGGAGGTTCCGCAGCAGCTCAGGTGTGTATTTGGAGGTGTTCGCCGCAGCTCAGGGTGTATATGAGGTTCCGAAGCAGCTCAGGTGTGTATTAGGAGGTTCCGCAGCAGCTAGGTGTGTATTAGGAGGTTCGCGCGAGTCTCAGGTGTGTATATGAGGTTCGCAGCAGCTCTGTGTGTATTAGGAGGTTCCGCAGAGCTCTGGTGTGTATTAGAGGAGGTTCCGCAGCAGCTCTGGTGTGTATTTGAGGTTCCGCAGAGCTGAGTTGAGTTTCGTTTATTACTTGGCAGAGGGGAGGGGTACACATTTTTAGGTTCGCTCTGTGGTTAAATGACTCAAACTGCCCGACCGTGAACGGCTGTTTGGGACGATAAACTGGGGAATATTCAGGGAACAGGAGACAATTTTTTAGTTTTGAATTTTTAATGCTGGCACGTTCTCTGCAAAGGGGCCCACTGTGGCGCTGTCAACCAGGGGCCTACTGACACTGGAGCCGGCCTGTCCTGTGATCACAATAACAGCGCTAGGGGGACTTGATATACTGGTTGTATAAAAGGGAGCTATAAAGATGCACTGATGTAACTGAACACAAATGAAAGTTGCATATGATACCTGCTTTCTCTTGGGGGTCATTTACTAGGCCCGATTCGCTGTTTCCCGACGTACCCGAAATTCCGATTTGCGCCGATTGTACATGAATTGCCCCGGGATTTTGGCGACGCGATCGGATTGTGGCGCATCGGCGCCGGCATGGCGCGAACGGAACTCAGGGGCGTGGCCGAATGAAAAACCCGGCGTATTCGGAAAAAACGCGCATTTAAGAACGGAAAATGTGTCGCTCGGGACGCGCTTACCTGCACTCAGCCGGACTCGGTGAATTCCACCGCGTCAGATGCTTTTCAGCGCAGCAGCGCCACATGGTGGACGGCGGAGGAACTACCTATAAATCCCGGCCGGACCCGAATCCACCGCAGAGAACGCGCCGCTGGATCGCGAATGGGCCGGGAGTAAATCTGCCCCATTGTCGTTTATGTTAGTGTAGGTCATTTCGGTGATCAGTTTTATTTTTGGGGGGTAACATTCAATTATTTAGGAAAGTAAAAAAAAAAAAGTTTTAAATGTTCTACTTTTTAGACAAAAAGTCACAGCACAATTTTTTTTGTGTAGAAACCTTTTGCCATTGGTCTTATTTTATTTCCATAATTTGTTTACCGGTTCCCATTTTTTTCGGATGTCAGAAGGTTTCAAGTTTTATAGCAACTTTTCAGATTTTCAAGAGATTTGAAAATGCTACACTTTTGGTGACCAATTCAGTTTGGAAGTGCCCTACAAAGGCGTATGTGATATACCCCACGAGTACACCATTGTATGAACCTGACATCTCAAACTATTTAAATCAGCATTTAAGAAGTCTGTTAACCTTTAATTCTTTCCTTGGAAGCAAACAAAAATGGATTGGAAATTTTGAAATTTACATTTTTCATTAAGATTATTCCATTTAGCCCTAAATGTGCAATTTAGAAGAATTGAGGTAATATACATCCAAAATGTGTGCCATGCTTCTTCCGAGTACGGCAATACCAGACATGTGGATGTTAACTGCTGTTTCATCGCACAGCGATGTCCAGGAAAGGGTTTGTGCTATCGGGATTTTGGTGGCCAATTTAGCTGCAAATGTTTTGTGGTGCCACAGTGTAATTGAAGAGCCCCTGAAGTAACAGTACAATAGAAAACTCCCAAATATGACACCATATAGACCCCTCAAAGAATTTATCTGAGGTTGTGGTGAGCATTTTAATCCCCACCATGCTGGCCAAAATCTAATGCAAAGTAAATGGTGCAGAGTAAAAAAAAATGTGTTTTTATATCAAAAATGTCATTTTAGGGTCTATTATATTGTGCCCAACCTATGCCACTTTAGACAAACACCCCAAAAATCATTTAGAGCTTCTCAGACTGCCGCTAATTCCCTGTAATTTAAAGATCTCCCTGTCATAGTGTCGGCTCAAGGACCCTACAAATAAATGACCACCCAGATGAGCCCCCCCAGCCCCAGGAGTTTGCATCTGTAGTCGGAACTACTGTCTTTTCCTGTTTCCAGGAAAGATCACAAATTTGCAGTTATCAGCCACCTCTCGAGATTTTAGGACCTTTGAATGAAGAAAGATCTTCAGATCTAACGATTAGTCTTTTCCATCCCATATTCTCAACATTTAAGTTGAAGGCAGCCTCTGTAATTTTACATAACTGTAGTCCTGAATCCTTGAGGGGGGATGATTGGAAAGGCAGGAAGTTCCCAAAGAGACCCAGGATTCATGTTCAAACTATCAACCCGGATCCTTCTAGAAAAACCGATAGCAATGACACCAAGGGTCCTGTGGGGGGGGGGGGGGGGGACTCTTGTGCTTCTACCTACAGTGGGTGAAGATTTACAGCAACAAATGGGTGTTAGGTATCATCTGCCTTTCCAATCATCCCCCCTCAGGATTCAGGACTACAGTTATGTAAAATTACGAGGCTGCCTTCAACTTAAATGTTGAGAATATGGATGGAAAAGACTATCGTTAGATCTGAAGATCTTTCTTCATTCAAAGTCCTGAAATCTAAAATCTCGAGAGGTGGCTGATATACTGCAAATTTTGTGATCTTTCCTGGAAACAGGAAAAGACAGTAGTTCCGACTACAGATGCAACTCCTGGGCTGGGGGGGGGCTCATCTGGGTGGTCATTTATTTGTAGGTCCTTGAGCCGACACTATGACAGGGAGATCTTTAAATTACAGGGAATTAGCGGCAGTCTGAAGCTCTAAATGATTTTTGGGGTGTTTGTCTAAAGTGGCATGGTTGGGCACAAATATATAGACCCTAAAATGACATTTTTGATATAAAAACACATTTTTTTTTACTCTGCACCATTAACTTTGCATTAGATTTTGGCCAGCATGGTGGGGAAATGCTCACCACACCTCAGATAAATTCTTTGAGGGTCTATATGGTGTCATTTTGGGAGTTTTCTATTGTACTGTTACTTCAGGGGCTCTTCATTACACTGTGGCCACACAACATTTGCAGCTAAATTGGCCACCAAAATCCCGATACACAAACCCTTTCCTGGACATCGCTGTGCGATGAAACAGCAGTTAACATCCACATGTCTGGTATTGCGTACTCGGAAGAAGCATGGCACACATTTTGGATGTATATTACCTCAAATTCTTCTAAATTGCACATTTAGGGCTAAATGGAATAATCTTAATGAAAAATGTAAATTTCAAAATTTCCAATCCATTTTTGTTTGCTTCCAAGGAAAGAATTAAAGGTTAACAGACTTCTTAAATGCTGATTTAAATAGTTTGAGATGTCAGGTTCATACAATGGTGTACTCGTGGGGTATATCACATACCCTTTGTAGGGCACTTCCAAACTGAATTGGTCACCAAAAGTGTAGCATTTTCAAATCTCTTGAAAATCTGAAAAGTTGCTATAAAACTTGAAACCTTCTGACATCCGAAAAAAATGGGAACCGGTAAACAAATTATGGAAATAAAATAAGACCAATGGCAAAAGGTTTCTACACAAAAAAAATTGTGCTGTGACTTTTTGTCTAAAAAGTAGAACATTTAAAACTTTTTTTTTTTTACTTTCCTAAATAATTGAATGTTACCCCCCAAAAATAAAACTGATCACCGAAATGACCTACACTAACATAAACGACAATGGGGCAGATTTACTCCCGGCCCATTCGCGATCCAGCGGCGCGTTCTCTGCGGTGGATTCGGGTCCGGCCGGGATTTATAGGTAGTTCCTCCGCCGTCCACCATGTGGCGCTGCTGCGCTGAAAAGCATCTGACGCGGTGGAATTCACCGAGTCCGGCTGAGTGCAGGTAAGCGCGTCCCGAGCGACACATTTTCCGTTCTTAAATGCGCGTTTTTTCCGAATACGCCGGGTTTTTCATTCGGCCACGCCCCTGAGTTCCGTTCGCGCCATGCCGGCGCCGATGCGCCACAATCCGATCGCGTCGCCAAAATCCCGGGGCAATTCATGTACAATCGGCGCAAATCGGAATTTCGGGTACGTCGGGAAACAGCGAATCGGGCCTAGTAAATGACCCCCAAGAGAAAGCAGGTATCATATGCAACTTTCATTTGTGTTCAGTTACATCAGTGCATCTTTATAGCTCCCTTTTATACAACCAGTATATCAAGTCCCCCTAGCGCTGTTATTGTGATCACAGGACAGGCCGGCTCCAGTGTCAGTAGGCCCCTGGTTGACAGCGCCACAGTGGGCCCCTTTGCAGAGAACGTGCCAGCATTAAAAATTCAAAACTAAAAAATTGTCTCCTGTTCCCTGAATATTCCCCAGTTTATCGTCCCAAACAGCCGTTCACGGTCGGGCAGTTTGAGTCATTTAACCACAGAGCGAACCTAAAAATGTGTACCCCTCCCCTCTGCCAAGTAATAAACGAAACTCAACTCAGCTCTGCGGAACCTCAAATACACACCAGAGCTGCTGCGGAACCTCCTCTAATACACACCAGAGCTCTGCGGAACCTCCTAATACACACAGAGCTGCTGCGAACCTCATATACACACCTGAGCTCGCGCGAACCTCCTAATACACACCTAGCTGCTGCGGAACCTCCTAATACACACCTGAGCTGCTTCGGAACCTCATATACACCCTGAGCTGCGTGCGAACACCTCCAAATACACACCTGAGCTGCTGCGGAACCTCCAAATAACCACTGAGGCTGCAGAACCTCCTAATACACACCTGAGCTGCTGCAGAACTCATAATCAACATCACTGCTTACACTGAACCCTCTCTGCTTCTCATGTACATTTGAGATGATTATATCATTCACACATCACTCCATGCAGCAAGACATATATCCAGGCAGATAGATACATGCAGACAGCTACAGAGACATGCATACAGCTACAGAGACATGCAGACAGCTACAGGTACTGCAGACAGCTACGAGACATGCAACAGCTGCAGAGACTATCAGACACTACAGAGACCTGCAGACACTTACAGCTACATGCAGACAGCTACAGAGACATGCAGACAGCTACAGAGACATTCAAATATAGACAAGCATGGAGGCAAACACACACACCTGACAGACTGATACAGATACACATGCAGGCAAACACTCCTCACACCATGCCATACACTCACTATATACACATCCATCCATGTCACATACCATGCACTCACCATATGGATCAGTAATACACATCCATACATGTCACATACCATCACACCCTGTGGTGTCTGCAGCAGCCCTGGTATCACATAAGAGGAGTCTTCAGGCTTCTCCTCCTCCTCCTCTTCGTCCCCATCTCTGAGCTGCCAGATTTCAGCTGACTCTGCACTCCGTGTGAAGAGGTGATAGGGGATGGGGGGAGGTAACCCTAATGTGCTGCACCACACAGGCATCGCTGTAGCCTCTACCTGTGCGTTGTCTGTCCGATGGGGAGGAACAGTGCAGGACACAGCTCCTCATCACAGGAAGTGAAGATGTGCACGAGTGTGTGTGGCCCCCGCAGCTCTCTGGCCCGGCACTTGCCCGTATGCCGGTGCTGGAGCCGGCCCTGCACAGGAGCAGTGCTAGTGTAACGTTTTGTTGTGGTCTATTGAGTATCCCACGCATGGCGGATCTGTAAAAATTTGTAAAACTGGCTATGCAGTAACTGAACTGCTCCTGCAACATCAGAGAAGGCCTTTAATGTGCCTTCCGAATGTACTGATGGACAAATTTAAACACCCGCCTGCTCCCAGGGAGTAAAGCCCTCCATCTAAAGAACTCCGGTAATCTTGGATTCTTCCAGATAGGGGTGAAAGGGTGCCAACCATCAACTTCCAACAACTGTTTAATATTCCCCCAGACCTAGACCATAAGTGACAAAGTGGGGTCTCTTGCCATCCCCGCCCGGGAAACCAGCTCAAGGGCTGCCATCAAAGGCCTGTGGTGGTCCTTTCACCCATTAAGGCCGCAACTGCCCCACCCCTCTTTCCGCTCCCCAACCCCTCAAATGTTTGTAATTGGGAGCCAGAAATAAATCCAGGGTTTGTGGTGTGCCGCCAGACCTCCAGCCTCCTTGACCTTTGCTAAGTCTCATATTTAATCGTGCTACCCTTTTTTTCCAGATCAGCTCTCTAAACAGGACTGAATTTTATGAAAGAATCTGAGGGGAATCCATACTGGTGTGTTTGTGTAAAAATATATAATGTTGGGGCATCAATATCATGTTAGTCAAATTGACTCAATTACCAATACCGAAAGTGGAGCTTTCACCATGTCGTGATTTTAGCCGCAAATGGCGCAATACTGTGTTCCTTTATGGATACTATTCATTATTCTTCACACTCATATTTTTTTCCAGCCAAGAGTTGATTTGATTTGTTGCTCCTCATAATGTTATCATCTCGGTGGCTTACAATTCTACCTCTATAAGGGCACCTACCACCACAGTTCTCCCTATAAAGGTAGATGGGTGGTAGGTGGATGTAAGGGACTGAGGAGAGCCTTTTTAGAGCTAATCCTCACGTCCCCGCTAACTTTTAATAAACTTTATTCCCTAACATGTAAATTTAGTTTAGCGGCTACTGGGGGGTGGAGTAGCCGGGCATGAGGCTACACACCGCGCTACGCCCACGCCCCATTAGCCACGTATCTCCTCCTACCCTGTGTGTTCAGCTCGCGGCATCCGACAAGCCGGAGTTCTGCACATGCGGCAGTAGCTCCGCCTCGGAGCTGTGGCTACTCAGCTGTCGGGCGAGGGCGACAGCTGCGCGCCGAACACACAGGGTAGGAGGAGTAACGTGGCTACTGGGGCGTGGAGTAGCCGCGCTGTGTAGCCTCGTCCCGGCTACTTCACGCCCCAGTAGCCCATAACTAAATTTACATGTTAGGGAATAAAGTTTATTAAGTTACGGGGACGTGAGATTAGCTCTAAAAAAGCTATTCTCCCGTCCCTTACATCACCTACCACCCGATCTACCTTTATAGGTAGAATCGTGGTGGTAGGTGCCCTTTAAATTCTCGGTTTCACTAGTTGAAGTGTTTCATGTGTTTTCAAGTCATGAATTCACGCTTTTCCATTTAGAACATTTACACATTATAACTATGAACTATCTTGAATCTCTGTTTCAGCTACGTCTCACTAATTTACCACCATAGAGACCTGAAAATGGCCTCCACCAACGTTCACCCTCCAACCTGAGGAACTGGAGAGATCTGCAAGGGAAGAGGCAGAGGATCCCTAAATCCTGGTGTGAAAAACTTGTTTGTTGTTCCCAGAGAACTCCTGGCTGTACCGGCTCCAAAGCTTATTCTACTCAACACTGAGCAAGAGGCCAAGATTTCAGTTTTTCTTGTTAATAGTAATTAGCAAAAATATCTACGTTTACCATATATACCACGGATAAGCCGAGCACTAATTTTACCATCAAAACTGGGGAAACCTATTGACTCAGTATAAGCTGAGGGTGGGAAATGCATTTGTCACACCTCCCCAGTACACAGCCAGCAAGTCCCCAGTAGTACACAGCCAGCAACCAGTAGTATATAGCTAGCCCCCAGTAGTATATAGCCAGCCAACCCCGTGTAGTATGTAGCTTGCCAGCCCCCAGTAGTATATAGCCAGCCACCCCTGTGTAGTATATAGCCAGTCAGCCTCCTGTAGTATATAGCCAGCCAGTACCCATAGTACACAGCCGGCCACCAGTAGTATATAGCTAGCCCCATTTAGTAATAGCTAGCCCCCAGTAGTATATAGGTAGCACCCAGTAGTATATAGCCAACCAGCCCCTGTAGTATATAGCCAGCCCCTTTAGTATAGAGCTACCAGCCAACCAAGTGTAGTATATAGCTTGCCAGCCCCCAGTTGTATACAGCCAACCAGCCACCTTTAGTATATAGCCTTCCAGCCAGACCCATGTAGTATGTAGCCTGCCAGCCCCCATTATGCCCAGCATATAAAATAATAAACTGAGTACTCACCATTCCGACGTCCTGGGAGGTTCCTCTTTCTTCACGTACAACAGCTCAAGGTCAGCGACAACTCCACGTGCACAGTGGCTGACATCAAATTTGTGCACCGGCCGGCCGTGCGCATGGTGTTGACGCTGACCTGAAACTGGCCCACATGAAGAAAAGAAGAGACAAACTTGAGTATACACTCACCGGCCACTTATTAGGTAACCATGCTAGTAACGGGTTGGACCCTTTTTTGCCTTCAGAACTGCCTCAATTCTTCGTGGCAGATACAATAAGGTGCGGGAATCCTCAAGATTTTGGTCCATATTGACATGATGGCATCACAGTTGCCGCAGATTTGTCGGCGCACATCCATGATGCGAATCTCCCGTTCCACACATCCCAAGATGGCTCTATTGGATTAGATCTGGTGACTGTGGAGCCATTTGAGTCCAGTGACCTCATTGTCATGTTCAAGAAACCAGTCTGAGATGATTCCACTTATGACATGGCGCATAATCCTGCTGAAAGTACCAGCAGATGTTACAGGGGACATTGTGGTCATAGGGATGGACTGGTCAGCAACAATACTCAGGTAGGCTTGGCGTTGTACCAAGGGGCCCAAAGAGTGCCAAGAAATATTCCCCACACCATACAACCACCCCACCCCAGCCTGAACCGTTGATACAGGCAGGATGGATCCATTCTTCATGTTGTTGATGCAAATTCGGACCCACCATCCGAATGTCGCAGCAGAAATCGGACTCATCAACCAGGCAACGTTTTTCCAATCTTCTACTGTCCAATTTCGATGAGCTTGTGCATGTAGCCTCAGTTTCCTGTTCTTAGCTGAAAGGAGTGGCACCCGGTGTGGTCTTCTGCTGCTGTAGCCCATCTGCCTCAAAGTTTGACATACTGTGCGTTCAGAGATGCTCTTTTGCCTACTTGGTTGTAACGGTGGCGATTAGTCACTGTTGCCCTTCTCCTCTGACCTCTGGCATCAACAAGCATTTCCGCCCACAGAACTTGCCACTCACGGATGTTTTTTTCTTTTTCGGACCATTCTCTGTAAACCCTAGAGATGATTGTGCGTGAAAATCCCAGTAGATCAGCAGTTTCTGAAATACCCAGACCAGCCTTTCTGGCACCAACAACCATGCCACGTTCAAAGGCCTCAAATCACCTTTCTTCCCCATACTGATGCTCGGTTTGAACTGCAGAGATTGTCTTGACCATGTCTTCATGCCTAAATGCACTGAGTTAGCCGCCTGTGATTGGCTGTTAGAAATTAAGTTGTAACGAGCAGTTGGACAGGTACCTAATAAAGTGGCGGTAGTGTATATTCTGTGAAGATGGGGTAGAGTGCACATTTATGAGAAGGAAATGAAAACAAATGAAAAATTTAAAGGGGACTGATACTCTCCCGAACTTACTGTACATAATGAAATTTACATCGAGTAACTGAGACCTTCCCCTTTCGACCAGTGATTTGCTAAATGATGCATGAAGACAACTGGCGCCAGGGCTTAGGAGACCTCAGCCAGAAAATTTCCATGAAGTTTGCTACAGGTATGGTTGTAGGAATTAAATGTTAAGTCTCATGACTGTAGGCACCTACGCAAAGGAGCCCTCCCCCCACTGCTCAGTCTTTCCATTATCCCCCCTCACCTGCCACCTAAATGGTATCGCCAATCATCATCCCTACATTTAGTTATAGGAGTAAAACACAAGGAACATAATAAATGCGCCCATCATAATCTACCACAACATCTCCAAACCACACTGCCAGCAGCGGGAAGAGCCTACACAAATGATCCCAGTCCACGTCACTGGAGGCACTGTTTATGAAATTTTTTAAAAAGATTTCACAAAAATCCCCATCTGTTTTCCTATTGTACACGTGAAATAGACGAAATAAAAACATTTGTGTAATAGTTTTGTTGTGCCTGAATAATTTAACGTTTACAAACCATAGTTTTACGTTGTTGTGTATGGAGAAAAAACTTCAAATAACTTACCATTAGGAATATTTTTCTATACTATTTTTTTTTACTTTTATATTTATTAAAAGCTTACAGCTAAAACAGAAGCAATAAAAATTTGCTAAGTGAGTTCTTCTGAAGTGACGGTGATGAGACTGTGTACGTCACTTGGTTGTTTCGGGAGCTCGGAAGATGAATGTTTGCCGTCATTATTTATCTTCTCTGTGGCTTTCACCATTTCATCTCTAGTCACTCAGGATCAAGTTTTCTATCTCCATCGAGTGTCCTACATTGTTCTCAATTGGGGTCATTTTCTAAAATTCCATCTCTATCATAATTCAAGTTGTCTTGTGTTGATGTCTTCCTTTCGGGTCCCATAACCCCACCGAGAGTTATCTCCTGCTTCTTCGCTAGTTGACTATTTAGTAGAGTTAATTTTGGTGAGCCTCCTGGACCAATCATAGTATATAGGTTGAAAGAGAAACCATCCAAACCTTAAGATTTATGTCAGAGTCAGGGGTAGTGGACCGATGACGTAAGCCAACACCTTGCAGCGGAGTCCCTAGTGGCACCTGATTTTTACCAGAGCCAGCGCCACAAATGTTCTTTCCCCATAAGAGGTTGATAGTGTTGGTCTCTAGAAAGGCATCCAGGCCTCTCTTGATGTACCAAGTGTACCAAGTTTCTCCATAACAACCTCCTGCGGGAGAGATTCTATAGTCCATCACTGCTCTTACAGTAAGAATCCTCGTCTAGTATGACGGTATAAGTGCCTCTCCTCTAGGTATAGAGAATGTCCTCTTCCTATGGTGATGGTAGAACCTTTTTTGTAGAGGATTGCCCCTGTCTATGAAGTGGTAGGACCTCCTCCCCTCTAGTGTAGAGGATGTCCTCTTCTATGTGATGGTAAGCACGCTCTCTTCTAGGTGTAGAGTATGCCCCCTGTCTATGGTGATGGTAGAACCTCCCTCCTCTAGGTGTAGAGAATGTCCCCTGTCTATGGTGATGGTAGAACCTCCTCCCTCTAGGTGTAGAGGACCCCCCCTGTCTATGGTGATGGTAAACCTCCTCTACTCTAGATGTAGAGGATGCCCCCTGCATTTGTGATGGTAGAATCTCCTCTCCTTTTGGTGTAGAGGATCTCCCTGTCTATGTATGGTAGAACCCCTCCCTCCTCTAGTGTAAAAGATGCCTCCTGTCTATGTTGATGGTAGAACCTCCTCTCCTCTAGGTGTAGAGGATGCCCTGTCTATGGTGATGTAGAACCCCTCTCCTCTAGGTGTAGAGGATGCCCCCTGTCTATGGTGTGGTAGAACCTCCTCTCCTCTATGTAGAGGATGCCCGCTGTCTATGGTGATGTAAACCACCTCTCCTCTAGGTGTAAAAGATGCCTCCTGTCTATGTGATGGTAGATCCTCTCTCCTCTAGGTGTAGAGGATGCCCCCTGTCTATGGTGGTGGTAGAACCTCCTCTCCTCTAGGATGTAGAGGATGCCCCCGGTCTATGGTGTGGTAGAACATCCTCTCCTCTAGGTGCAGAGAGCCCCCTGTCTATGGTGGTGGTAGAACCTCCTCTCCTCTAGGTGTAGAGGATGCCCCGTGTCTATGGTGATGGTAGAACCACCTCTCCTCTAGCTGTACAGGAATGCCCCCTGTCTATTGTGATGTAGAATCTATCTCCTCTCCTTTGTGTGTAGAGGTGCCCCCTGTCTCTGGCATGGTAGAACCGCCTCTCCTCTAGATGTAGATGATGTCCCCTGTCTATGATGATGGTAGATCCTCCTCCTCTAGGTGTAGGGTTCCCTGTCTATTGTGATGGTAGAACTCCTCCTCCTCTAGGTGTAGAGGGCCCCTGTCTATGGTGATTGTAGAACCTCCCTCTCCTCTAGGTGTAAGGATGCCCCCTAATGGTGATGGTAGAACCTCCTCTCCTCTAGGTGTAGAGGATGCCCCCTGTCTATGGTGAGATAGAACCTCCTCTCCTGTAGGTGTAGAGGATGCCCCCTGTCTATGGTGATGTTAGAACTGACCTTTCCTTCCTCTAGGTGTAGATATGCCCCCTTTCTCTGCTGTTCATGTAGAACTCCTCTATCTGCAAATGCAAGCGTCGTGATCCTATGTGTGATGATAGAACCTCTCTCCTGTAGGTGTAAGGTGCCCCCTGTCTATGGTGATGGTAAGAACTGCCTTCCTCTAGGTGTAGAGGATTCCCCATCTCTCGGGTCATGGTAGAACCTCCTCTCCTCAGGTGTGAAGGACCCCCTGTCTCTGGTCATGGTTAGAATCTCCTCTCCTCTAGGTGTAGAGGATGCCCCCTGTCAATGGTGATGTAGAACCTCCTCTCCTCTAGGTGAGAGGATGTCCGCTGTCTATGGTGATGTAGAACCTCCTCTCCTCTAGGTGTAGAGTGCCCCCTGTCTATGGTACTGGTAGAACCTCCTCTCCTCTAGGTGTAGAGTTGCCCCCTTTCTATGGTGATGGTAAGTCCTTCTCTCCTCTAGGTAGAGAGATGCCCCTGTCTATGGGTGATGGTAGAACTCCTCTCCCCTAGGTGTAGAGGATGCCCCCTGTCTTGGGATGGTAGATCCTTCCTTCCTCTAGGTGTAGAGGATGTCCCCTGTCTATGGTGATGGTAGAATCTCCTCTCCTCTAGTGTAAGGATGCCCCCTGTCTACGGTGAATTGTAGAACCTCCTCTCCTAGGTGTAGAGGATGCCCCCTGTATATGGTGATGGTAGAACCTCCTCTCCTCAGGTGATAGAGGATGCCCCCTGTCTATGGTGATGAAGAAACCTCCTCTCCTGTAGGTGTAGAGGAGCCCCCTGTCTAGGGATGGTAACTGCCTTTCCTCTAGGTGTAGAGGATGCCCCCTGTCTATGGTGATGGTAGATCTTCTCTCCTCTAGTGTAGAGGATGCCCCTGTCTATGGTGATGGTGAAACCTCCTCTCCTCTAGGTGTAGAGGATGCCCCCTGTCTATGGTGATGGTAGATCCTTCTTCCTCCTTGTTAGAGATGTCCCCTGTCTAGGGTGATGGTAGAATCTCCTCTCCTCTAGGTGTAGAGGATGCCCGCTGTCTACGGTGATTGTAGAACCTCCTCTCCCTCTAGGTGTAGAGGATGCCCCCTGTAATGGTGATGGTAAACCTCCTCTCCTCTAGGCGCGAGGATGTCCCCTTTCTATGGGTATGATAGAACCTCCTCTCCTGTATGTGTAGAGGATTCCCCCTGTCTCTGGATGGTAGAACTGCCTCCTCTAGGTGTGAGGGATTGCAGGGGCTGGATTAGGGTGGTGGGGGCCCCTGGGCGCAATCTGGTGGGGCCCTTCCAACAATGTTTTGGAAGTATGTAACCTGCCAGCCCCCTTAGTATACAGCCACCGCCCCCGTAGAATTAGCCAGTTTAGCCGCCAGTCCCCTGTAGAAAATGGCCACAAAATAATAAACTTCATCAAACATACCTCACCTTTCCCTTCCAGTGATCCTCACTAACACGCTGACATCCTAGATCCCTATGTGCGATGTGGGCGGCCGTGGGCCGCGCGCATCACAACAGAGACAGTCATTAACTCAGCTGAGCTGACTGTCGGAAACTGGTGGGGCCCCTTTAAAAAAGTGAAAGTGTGGGGCCCCCGGGGCTAGAGCCCCAAGAGCCCCTCCTTTAATCAGCCTGAGCGGATGGCCCCCTCTCTCTTGTCATGTAACAACCTCCTCTTCCTCTAGTGTGTATAGGATTGCCCCCTGGCCCCTTCTGGTCATGGTAGAATCTCCTCTCCTCCTCAGGTGAAGAGGATGTCCCGCTGTCTATGTGAATGGTAGAACCTCCTCTCCTCTGTGTGTAAGGATGCCCTCTGTCTATGGTGATGGTACAACCTCCTCTCCTCTAGGTGTGAGATGTCCCCTGTCTGGATTATATTAGAACCTCCGCTCCTCTAGTGTAGAGGATGCCCCTCGTCTATGGTGATGGTAGAACCTCCTCTCCTCTAGGTGTAGAGGATGCCCTGTCTAATGGCGATGGTAAAACCCTCTCCTCCTCTAGGTGTAGAGGATGCCCCCATGTCTATGTGATGTAAGAAACCTCCTCTCCTCTAGTGTTAGGATGCCCCGTGTTGCTATGGTGATGGTAGAACCCGCCTCTCCCTCTAGTGTAGAGGAATTTCCCCTGTGCTATGGTATGGTAGAACCTCCTCTCCTCTAGTGGTACAGGATTCCCCATGTCTAATTGTGGAAGGTAGATCCTACTCTCCC
The DNA here is from genome assembly GCA_019512145.1 of Engystomops pustulosus. Lineage (NCBI taxonomy): Eukaryota > Metazoa > Chordata > Amphibia > Anura > Leptodactylidae > Engystomops > Engystomops pustulosus. The sequence goes on along the minus strand of CM033644.1, from coordinate 687,998 downwards.
TCTATATGTAGAGAGCCACCTGCTATGATGAGGAAAACCCTGCCTCTCCTCCTAGGTGAAGGATGCCCCCTGTCATGTAATGGTAAGAACCTCCTCCCTCCTCTCAGGTGTAGAGGAATGCCCCCGTTTATGGTGATGTAGATCCTCTCTCCCTCTAGGTGTAGAGGTATGTCCCCTTCTTTGGCGATGGTAAGACAAACTTTCCTCGAGGTTAGAGATGCCCCCTCTGTCTATGACAATAGTAGAAATGCCTCCCCTCTAGGCATAGAAGGATGTTCAAGGAGTGTAAAACAATCTGAACACCCAAGCCACCTGCCCCCTTTAGCAACCACCCACCCAACATGGCCCATATAGTTAAATGTACCAAAGTCATGGAAATAGTCCAAGCCTGTTTAAATTCTAAGGAAGACCTGAAAATGTGAGATGAGGCCCCAAATGCAAGCAGGGGCCACTACTGTAGCTGATAATTAGAGGCCATATTGGTGGAGAAGTGTAATGCTCTCAGTATGACTACATGCCTGGATCGAAACATGGCCGCAACAACAAGCATATGCCTACCATGTTGTGTAAGCCTAATTAGTTTACCACTGGATACCAAGATCTTTCCGCTGCCACCGTATATCAGCTTTGTAGCACACTGTTTACTGAATGAACAGATCTCGCTAACGGCAACGTGCTGGAGGAAGAAGTACAGGAGAGCGGTAGTCTCCATGAGACCCAAACCGGCAAATTCCCATTCAGGGCTTTTGGCGTTAATAAAGCGTTACCTGGATATTCACACAAGTGACATCTAAATCTCTTGGTTTCCAAATCCCAAAAGATAAAATTCAGTGAGTATTGATTGATTTCTCTTACCATCTCCTCTATAATGCCTTAAATATCAGAATATCAAGCCAAGAGTTAAGTCTCTTATTTTGAACAGGACACTAAACTCACATTCCTTAGATCGGACTTTTCCTATGACTGTGAACACCTGGCAGCAGCAGACCCCTCCCCTCTGCTCTACTACAATAAGTAGGGAAGCGCACACGGCTCCATCTTTCCTTATGTCCCATCACCCACCTGCCGGCCCAAGTGGTAACTATGATCGTAATGGGCATCATCATCACTTTACCGTGAATTATCACAGTTCAACCAAAAAGGAACCATAACATTGTCCTTCAAAGAGTTTCCTCTAATTTTACACCTTTAAACAATTTTTGTTTGCTTCGCTTAATTGGTTGTTGCATCTGGAATCATATCGTGTCCAGACATATGTTAATAATTGATTTAAAAAGAAACCTTATACTTCATATCTCGGATTTCACAATGCAACCTCCACTTCTGAATCTCTACTTCTTCCACGACAATTTGGATGACGCGTTGTTTCATCCTCATCTGTAGAGTCTAATCACAGATTCCCAGTTCTCTCTAGTTCAATCTTGTGTTGATGTTCTTCCTCCAAATCTCCCCTTACTTCTGTCTCAAGTCCCTCACACTAATTACCAACCAATATATTATCTCCGGATTTCTTCTCTAGATAATATTTTGTCTCCAAAGTAAACGTTCTATTTATTGAACCACAGGACAAACATTTTGGAGGTCCACCTCTGACCGAGGTTCTCTGCCCTGTTTTTCTGTAGCTCCAACCTCAGTGGCCCCTTATATAAAATCTGTGATGTTATCGAAGAGTAGAGTCTTTAATTAGAATGGAAGACCTGGACACGGGAAGGTAGTGGATGTAGAGGCTCATAGGTCTTTATGATCTGTACTTGTCTGGAAACACCTCTTCATCGTACTCTCTGACATTCTTGGAATTTGATTGTGCAGTTATATTGTAACTGTAGCGTATATTGTAAGTATATTCTACTTAAAGAGAACTTTCCGATTGAAATTACCCACCCAAAATAAATCATTTCTTAAAAAGCTATGTTAAAAGCATTCGCTTAGCCCTAAATGGTTCCTTTCCATGCTTCAATGGTAAAAATCAGTTTGTCAACTTATATTAAACTTAATATGACACTCAGTGGGATCCGATGAGGTTCATGATCTTGTTCGTATTACTGCCACTGCTCTGATAGATATTTTCGTATGTAACATTTAGAGAGACAACCTGTTACATCATTTGGGTACTTAAGTTTTGTGGTCAAGTGAGTCACTAAGGCCCAGACAACATCTTGCAACGTCCCTACCCCATGTATTAATTTGATCACATGAATCACAAGCAGCAACCAGAATTTCTATTCCTCGCCCATGCCTCCATTAGTTGCTGTGATTTCACGTCCTGATCAGAAACATACATGGGGTAGAATGCTGAAAATGACAAGATTTAGAATCATCCCTGTCACATGATATATGAAGTTGCTGACTCTTCCACACTGTGCCCCTAAGATACCACAGTCCTTTACAGTATCCATGGTCAGCAGCATCGTCCCTACTATAGTTTGCATTCACTGGCCGCCATTTTTGAATTAATGTACAACAAACCTGGTAAAGAAGGGCCCCTCACCTCTGTTACACGCAATCCCTCTTCCCCTCTCTATCAGCAACCCCCCTTACTATAATATACTGGGCTTCTGCTTCTCTCTTCTTTATTCTTTATACATGGCCCCCTGTTTTAACTCTACGACTGTCCAATACTAAATTGCACTTCCCGCCACCAACCCAGCACTCTGATCTAAAACAGAACCGGCGTTTCTACTTCAAGCTCTGGTGTGAGGAGACACAGATGTGCCCAGTCTTTTATACAATTAGGAGAAAGCCCACAGCGCTCCAAAAGTATTCAAATATTAGAGCTTTGTTATTAAAAGCATTACAGTCTCAAACAACGAAACAAAAAAAATTTGCTAATGAAGTTCTTCTTAGAGTGACGGTGATGAGACGTGTGTGACGTCACGTGTGTTTTCGGGAGCTCGGAATGATGTTTTGCCGTCATTTTTTATCTTCTCTGTGCTTTCAATTTTCTCTTAGTCACACATCAGATCAGTTTTTATCTATCTAACATCTGAGTGTTCTCTAACAAACTTGTTTCTTCAATGTGGGGTCTTTCTAAAATTCACATCTCTTATCTAATTCAAAAGTTTGCTTGTGTGATGTCTTCCTTTAGGGTCTCCATAACCCCCAGAGAGTTATCTCCTGCTCTTCCGCTAGTTTACTATGAGAGAGTTAATTTGGTGGAGCCTCCTGGCTCATCTAGTAATAGGTTGGAAAGAGAAACCAAGCCAAACCTTAAGATTTATTGTCAGAGCAGGGGTATGGAACCGATACGTAAGCCAACACCTGCAGCTGAGTTTTAAGTGGCACCTGTATTTTACCAGAGCCAGCCGCAACAATGTTCTTTCCCATAAGAGATGATTGTTGTCTGCTAGAAAGGCCAATCCCAGCCTCTCTTGACATGTACCAGTATCTCGCCATAACCACCTCCCTGCGGGTAGGAATTCTATAGTCTACGGCTCTTACTAAGAATCCCATCTCTCTGATGACGGTAAAGTGCCTCTCCTCTAGTATGAGGTCCTCTTAACTATGGTGATGGTGAGAACCTCTTTTTGTAAGAGATGCCCCTGTCTATGAAGATGGTAGGACCTCCCCCCTCTAGGTGTAGAGGATGTCCTCCTGTCTATGTGTGATGTAGAACCGCCTCTCTTCTGAGGTGTAGAGGCTGTTCCCGCTGCTATGTGTGATGTGTAGAAACTCCTCCCCTCCTCAGGTGTAAGTGACCCCCCCCTGTCTAGGGTACTGGTGAGAACTCCTCTCCTCCTAGGTAGAGCCCCCCCTGTACTATGGTGATGGTAGAACCTCCCTCTCCTCTCGATGTAGAGGTGCCCCTGTCTATTGTGATGGTGAATCTCCTCTCCTTTTGGTGAAGAGATGCGCCCTGTCTATGGTGATGGGTAAAACCTTCTCTCCTCTAGTGTAGAGGTACCCCCTCATCTATGTGGATGGTAGAACCTGCCTCTCCTCGAGGTTAAAAGAGATGCTCTGTCTATGGTGATGGTAGAACCTCTCCTCCTCTAGTGTGTAGAGGATTTCCCCTGTCCTATGTGATGGAGAACCCCTCTCTCTGGGTAGACGGATCCCCCTGTCTATGGTGGTGGTAGAACTCCTCTCCTCTAGGTGTAGGATGCCCGCTTCTATGGATATGTAGTAACCACCTCTCCTCTAGGTGTAAAAGATGCCTCCTGTCTATGGTGATGGGAGACAATCCTCTTCCTCTCAGGTGCAGAGGATGCCCCTGTCTATGGTGGTGGTTAGACCTCCGCTCCTCTAGGTGTAGAGATGCCGTCTGTCTATGGTGATGGTAAAACCCCTCTCCTCTAGTGTTACAGTATGCCCCCTTCTATTGTGATTGTAGAATCTCTCGTCCTTTGGGTGTGAGGTGCCCCCCTGTCTCTTGCATGGTAGAACCGCCTCTCCTCTATAATGTAGAGATGTCCCCGTCCCTGCATGATGATGGTAGACACTCCCCTCCTCTAGGTGTAAGGATGTCCGCCTGTCTCTGGTTGATGTTAGAATCTCCTCTCCTCTATTGGTGAGAGGATGCCCCCCCTGCCGTGATTGGCTGATTAGAAATTAAGTGTTAACGAGCAGTTGGACAGGTACCTAATAAAGTGGCCGGTGAGTGTATATTTCTGTGAAGATGGGGGTAGAGTGCACATTTATGAGAAGGAAATGAAACAAAGTGAAAAATTTAAAGGGGACTGAATACTCTCCGAACTTACTGTACATAATGAAATTTACATCGAGTAACTGAGACCTTTCCCCTTCGACCAGTATTTGCTAGAAAATGATGCATGAAGACAACTGGCGCCAGGGCTTAGGAGACCTCAGCCAAGAAAATTTCCATGAAGTTTGCTACAGGATGGTTGTAGGATATAAATGGTTAAGTCTCATGACTGTTAGGCACCTGACAGCAGCAGGAGCCTCCCCCCACTGCTCCGTCTTTCCATTATACCCCATCACCTGCCAACCTAAAGTGGTATCGCCAATCATCATCCCTTACATGTAGTTATAGGAGTAAAAACACAAAAAGGAACCATAATAGCGCCCATCATAGATCTACCACAACATCTCCAAACCACAGCTGACAGCAGCGGGAGAGCCACTTACCATAATGATCCCAGTCACACGTCACTGGGAGGCACCTTGTTTATGAAAGATTTTAAAAAGATTTCACAAAAATCCCCATCTGTTTTCCTATTGTACACGTGAAAATAGACGAAATAAAAACATTTGTGTAATAGTTTTTGTTGTGCCTGGAATAATTTAACGTTTAAGAAACCATAGTTTTACGTTGTTGTGTATGGAGGAAAAAACATTCAAATAACAGTTACCAATTAGGATATTTTTCTATATATTTTTTTTTACTTTTATATTTATTAAAAGCATTACAGCTAAAACAGAAAGCAATAAAAAATTTGCTAATGAAGTTCTTCTTAGAGTGACGGTGATGGAACGTGTTACGTCACTTGGTTGTTTCGGGAGCTCGAAGATAAATGTTTGCCGTCATTATTTATCTTCTCTGTGGCTTTCAACCTTTCATCTCTAGTCCACTCAGGATCAAGTTTTCTATCTACAATCGAGTGTCCTACATTGTTCCTCAATGTGGGGTCATTTTCTAAAATTCCATCTCTTATCATAATTCAAGTTGTCTTGTGTTGATGTCTTCCTTTCAGGGCCCTCATAACCCCCCAGAAGTTATCTCCTGCTTCTTCGCTAGTTGACTATTTGAGTAGAGTTATTTTGGTGGAGCCTCCTGACCAATCATAGTATATAGGTTGGAAGAAAACCAGTCCAAACCTAAGATTTATTGTCAGAGTCAGGGGTAGTGGACCGATGACGTAAGCCAACACCTTGCAGCGGAGTCTCCGTGGCACCTGATTTTTACCAGAGCCAGCCGCAACAGATGTTCTTTCCCCAATAGAGGTTATAGTTTTGGTCTCTAGAAAGGCATCCAGGCCTCTCTTAACATGTTACCAAGTGCTTCTCCATAACAACCTCCGCGGGAGAGATTCTATAGTCCTCACTGCTCTTACAGTAAGAATCCTCGTCTATGATGACGGTATAAGTGCCTCTCCTCTAGGTATAGAGAATGTCCTCTTCCTATGGTGATGGTAACCTCTTTTTGTAGAGGATGCCCCGTTCTATGAAATGTGAGGACCTCCTCCCCTCTATGTGTAGAGGATGTCCTCTGTCTATGGTGATGGTAGAAACCGCTCTCTTCTAGGTGTAGAGTATGCCCCCATGTCTATGGTGATTGTAGAACCTCCTCTCCTAGGTGTGAGGATGTCCCCTGTCTATGGTGATGGTGAACCTCCTCCTCCTCTAGGTGTAGAGGACCCCCCCGTCTATGGTATGGTGAACCTCCTCTACTCAGATGATAGGATGCCCCCGGCATTTGTGATGGTAGAATCTCCTCTCCTTTTGGTGTAGAGGATGCTCCCTGTCTATGGTGTGTGAACCCCTCCCTCTCTAGGTGTAAAAGATGCCTCCTGTCTATGGTGATGGTAGAACCTCCTCTCCTCTAGGTGTAGAGATGCCCTGTCTATGGTGATGGTAGAACCCACCTCTCCTCTAGGTGTAGAGGATGCCCCCTGTCTATGGTGGTGGTGCCCCTCTCTCCTCTAGGTGTAGAGGATGCCCGCTGTCTATGGTGATGTAGAACCACCTCTCCTCTAGGTGTAAAGATGCCTCCTGTCTATGGTGATGGTAGATCCTCTCTCCTCTAGGTGTAGAGGATGCCCCCTGTCTATGGGTGGTGGTAGAACCTCCTCTCCTCTAGAGATGTAGAGGATGCCCCTGTCTATGGTGATGGTAGAACATCCTCTCCTCTAGGTGCAGAGAGATGCCCCCGTCTGTGGTTGGTAGAACACCCTCTCCTCTAGGTGTAGAGGATGCCCCTGTCTATGGTGATGGTAGAACCACCTCTCCTCTAGCTGACAGGAATGCCCCCCTGTCTATTGATGGTAGATATCTCCTCTCCTTTTGGTGTAGAGGATGCCCCCTGTCTCTGTCATGGTAGAACCGCCTCTCCTCTAGATGGGAGGATGTCCCCTGTCTATGATGATGGTAGATCCTCCCCTCCTCTAGGTGTAGAGGATGTCCCCTGTCTATTGTGATGGTAGAATCTCCCTCCTCTAGGTGTAGAGGATGCCCCTGTCCTATGGTGATTGTAGAACCCCTCTCCTCTAGTGTAAGGATGCCCCCTTATATGGTGATGGTAGAACTCCTCTCCTCTAGGTGTAGAGAATCCCCCTGTCTATGGGGATGATAGAACCTCCTCTCCTGTAGGTGTAGGGATGCCCCCTGTCTATGGTGATGGTAGAACGGCCTTTCCTCCTCTAGGTGTAAGGATGCCCCCTTTCTCTCTGGTCATGTGAACTCCTCTATCCCTGGCGCAGAGGATGTCCCTGCTTTCTATGGTGATGATAGAACCTCCTCTCCTGTAGGTGTAGAGGTGCCCCCTTTCTATGGTGATGGTAGAAACTGCCTTTCCTCTAGGTGTAGAGGATGCCCCCATCTCGTGGTCATGGTAGAACCTCCTCTCCTCAGGTGTAGATGGACCCCCTGTCTCTGGTCATGGTTAGAATCTCCTCTCCTCTATGTGTAGAGGATGCCCCCTGTCTAAGGTGATGATAGAACCTCCTCTCCTCTAGGTGAGAGGATGTCCGCTGTCTAGGGTGATGTAGAACCTCCTCTCCTCTAGGTGTAGAGATGCCCCCTGTCTATGGTTGGTGAAACCTCCTCTCCTCTAGTGTAAGGATGCCCCCTGTTCTATGGTGATGGTAGATCCTTCTCTCCTCTAGGTGTAGAGGATGCCCCTGTCTATGGTGATGGTAGAACCTCCTCTCCTCTAGGTGTAGAGGATCCCCCCTGTCTATGGTATGGTAGATCCTTCTCTCCTCTAGGTGTAGAGATGTCCCCTGTCTATGGTGATGGTAGACATCTCTCTCCTCTAGTGTAGAGGATGCCCCTGTCTACGTGTGATTGTAAACCTCCTCTCTCTAGGTGTGAGGATGCCCCCTGTATATGGTGATGGTAGAACCTCCTCTCCTCTAGGTGTAGAGGATGCCCCCTGGTCTATGGTGATATAGAACCTTCCTCTCCTGTAGGTGTAGAGGATCCCCCTGTCTAGGGTGATGGTAGAACTGCCTTTCCTCTAGGTGTAGAGGATGCCCCTTTCTTGGTGATGGTAGATCTTCTCTCCTCTAGGTGTAGAGGATGCCCCTGTCTATGGTGATGGGTAGAAACCTCCTCTCCTCTAGGTGTAGAGGATGCCCCCTGTCTATGGTGATGGTAGATCCTTCTTCTCTCCTTCGGTGTAGAGGATGCCCCCTGTCTATGTTGATGGTAAATCTCCTCTCCTCTAGGTGTAGAGGATGCCCGCTGTCTACTGGTGATTGTAGAACCCCTCTCCCTCAGGTGTAGAGGATGCCCCTGTATATGGTGATGGTAAACCCCTCCTCTCCTCTAGCGCAGAGGATGTCCCCTGTCTATGGTGATGATGAACCCTCCTCTCCTGTAGTGTGTAGAGGATTCCCCCTGTCATGGGCTGGATGGTAAACTGCCTTTCCTCTAGGTGTAGAGGATTCAGCTGGATTAAGGGGTGGTGGGGGCCCCTGGGCGCAATCTGGTGGGGGCCCTTCCAACAATGTTTTTGGAAGTATGTAACCTGCCAGCCCCCTTAGTAATACCCACCAGGCCCCCTGTAGGAGATTTAGCCGCCATTCCCCTGTAGAAAATGGCCACAAAATAATAAACTTCAGACATACCTCACCTTTCCTTCCTTCCGTGATCCTCACTAACACGCTGACATCCTAGATCCCTATGTGCGATGTGGGCGGGGCCGTGGGCCGCGCGCATCACATACAGAGACATTCATTAACTCAGCTGAGCTGATGTCGGAAACTGTGGGGGGCCCTTTAAAAAAGTGAAAGTGTGGGGGCCCCGGGGCTAGAGCCCCAAGAGCCCCTCCTTTAATCAGCCCCTGAGCGGATGCCCCCCTCTCTCTGTCATGTAGAACCTCCCTCTCCTCTAGTGTATAGGATGCCCCCTGTCTCGGTCATGGTAGAATCTCCTCTCCTCTAGGTGAAGAGGATGTCCGCTGTCTATGGTGATGGTAGAACCTCCTCTCCTCTATGTGTAAGGATGCCTCCTGTCTATGGTGATGGTACAACCTCCTCTCCTCTAGGTGTAGAGGATGTCCCCTGTCATGTGATAATTAGAACCTCCCTCCTCTAGTGTAGAGGATGCCCCGTCTATGGTGATGGTAGAACCTCCTCTCCTCTAGGTGTAGAGGATGCCCCTGTCTATGGCGATGGTAAGAACCTCCTCTCCTCTAGGTGTAGAGGATGCCCCATGTCTATGGTGATGGTAGAAACCTCTCTCCTCTAGTGTAGAGGATTGCCCCGTGCTATGGTGATGGTAAGACAGCCTCTCCTCTAGGTGTAAGAGGATGTCCCCTGCTATGGTGATGGTTAGAACCTCCTCCCTCTAGGTGTACAGGATGTCCCCTGTCTATGTGGATGGTAGATCCTACTCTCCTCTATATGTAGAGATGCCACCTGTCTATGGTGAGGTAAGAACCGCCTCTCCTCCTCTAGGTGTATAGGATGCCCCCTGTCTATGTAATGGTAGAACCTCCTCCCTCCTCTCCAGGTGTAAGGATGCCCCCTGTTTATGGTGAGTAGATCCTCGTCTCTCCTCTAGTGGTAGAGTGATGTCCCCTTTCTTTGGCGATGGTAAGACAAGACTTTCCTCTAGTGGAGAGGATGCCCCCTCTGTCCTATGACATAGTAGAAATGCCTCCCTCTAGGCATAGAGGATGTTCAGGGAGTAAAACAATCTGAAAACCCACAGCCACTGCCCCCTTACAACCACCCCAACACATGGCCCATATATTACAATGTCACAAAGTCATGGAAATAGTCCAGCCTGTTTAAATTTATAAGGAAGACCCGAAAATGTGAGATGAGGCCCCAAATGCAGCAGGCCCACTATCTGTAGCTGATAAGTGTAGGCCTATTGGTGGAAAGTGTAATGCTCTACCAATGACCTACAATGCCTGATCGAAACATGGCCGCCAACAACAATTGCCTAGCCAGTTGTGTAAAACCTAATTAGCTTTACCACTGGATAGTCCAAGATCTTTCCCGCCACGGTATATCAGCTTTGTTGAGCACAACTGTTACTGATGAACAGATCTCGCTAACGGCAACGGTCTGGAGGAAGAATCACATGGAAGAGCGTAGATTCTCCAGAGACCCAAACCGGGCAAATTCCCATTCAGGGCTTTTTGCAGTTAATAGCGTGACCTGGATGATTCACACAAGGAAATACTAAATCTCTGGTGTTCCAAATACCAAGAAGATAAAATTCCAGTGAGTATTGATTGATTTCTCTTAACCATCTCTCTATAAGACCTTAAATGATCAGAGAATATCAGAGCCAAGATTAAGTCTCTTATTTTGAACAGGACCTAAAACACATTCCTGAGATCGGACTTTCCTATGACTGTGAACACCTGGCAGCAGCAGACCCCTCCCCTACTGCTCTGACTACAATAAGAGGGAAGCGCACACGGCTCCACTTTCCTTATGTCCCATCACCCACCTGCCGGTCCAAAGTGGTACTATGATCGTAATGGGCATCATCATCACTTTACCTGAATTATCAACAGTTCACAAAAAGGAACCATAACATTGTCCTTCAAGAGTTTCCTCTAATTTTACACCTTAACAATTTTTATTTTGCGTCCTTAATTGGTTTGTTGCATCTGGAAATCATATCTGTCAAACAAATGTTTAATAATTGATTTAAAAAGAACCTTAACTTCATATCCTGGATTTCCAATGCACCTCCACTTTCTGAATCTCTACTTCTTCCACGTAACAATTGATTGACCGCGTTGTTCATTCACATCTGTAGAGTCTAATCACAGATTCCCCAGTTCTCTCTAGTTCATCTTGGTGTTGATGTGCTTCCTCAAATCTCCCCTTATTCTGTCTCAGTCTCCTCACACTAATTTACCAACCATATATTATCTCCGGATTCTTCTCTAGATAATATTTTGTCTCCAAAGTAAACGTATCATTTATTGAGACCACAGGACAGAACATGTTTGGGGTCCACCTCTGACGAGGTTCTCTGCCCTGTTTTTCCTGTAGCTCCAACCTCAGTGGCCCCTTATATAAAATCTGTGATGTATCGGAATAGTGAGTCTTGAAATTAGAATGGAAGACCTGGAACCGGGAAGGTAGTGGATGGTAGAGGGCTCATAGGTCTTTAGTATCGTGACTTACGTCTGGAAACACTCTTCATCTAGCTCGTCTGACACATTCTTGGAATTTGATTGTGGCAGTTATATAGTAACTGTACGTATAATTGTAGTATATTCTACTTAAGAGAACTTTCCATTGAAATTACCCCACCCAAAATAAATTTTCTTAAAAAAGCTATGTTTAAAAAGCATTCGCTTACCCTAAATGGTTCCTTTCCATGGCTTCAATGGTTACAAAATCAGTTTGTCAACTTATATTAAAACTTAATATGACACTCGTGTCCGATGAGGTTCATGATCTTGTTCGTATTTACTGGCCTGCTCTGATATGATATTTTCTCGTATGTACATTTAGAGAGACAAGCCTGTTTACATCATTTGGGTTACTTAAGTTTTGTGGTCAAGGTGAGTCATCTAAGGCCCAGACACACTTGCAACGTCCCTACCCCATGTATGTATTTGATCACATGATAATCACAAGCACGCAACCAGATTTCTATTCCTCCCCATGCCTCCATTAGAGTTCTGTGAATTTCACGTCCTGATCAGATACATCCATGGGGTAGAAATGCTGAAAATGAACAAGAATTTAGATCTCCCTGTCCACATGATTATGATAAGTTGCTGACATCTTCCACACTGTGCCCCTAAGATACCACAGTCCTTTACAGTATCATGTCAGCAGCATCTGCCCTACTATGTTGTGCATTCACTGGCCGCCATTTATGAATTATGTACAAACAAACCTGGAAAGAGGGCCCCTCACCTCTGTTACACAACGCAATCACCTGCTCCCCTCTCTATCAACCCCCCCTTACTATATAATGATCTGGGCTTCGTCTTCTCTCTTCTTTATTCTTTGTTACATGCCCCCTGTCTTTAACTCTATCGAGCTCAATCTAAAATTGCACTTACCGCCACCAACCCAGCACTCTGATGCTAACGAACAGGGTCTTTCTACTTCAGCTCTGGTTGTGAGGATACCACAGATGTGCCCAGTCTTTTACAATAGGAAGAAGCCAGCAGCGCTCCAAAAGAGTTCAAATATTAGACTTTGTTATTAAAAGCATTACAACTCTAAAAACGAAAGCAATAAAAAATTTGCTAATGAAGTTCTTCTTAGAGTGACGGTGATGAGAAGTGTGTACGTCACGTGGTGTTTCGGGAGCTCGGAGATGATGTTTGCCGTCATTATTTTATCTTCTCTGTGCTTTCAATTTTCATCTTACTCACAATCAGGATCAGTTTTTCTATCTACATCGAGTGTCCTACAAATTGTTCTCTCAATGTGGGGTCATTCTAAAATTCACATCTCTTATCATAATTCAAAAGTTTGTCTTGTGTTGATGTCTTCCTTTCAGGGTCTCCATAACCCCCAGAGAGTTATCTCCTGCTTCTTCCGCTAGTTACTATTTGAGTAGAGTTAATTTGGTGGAGCCTCCTGGACCAATCATAGAAATTAGGTTGGAAAGAAAACCAAGTCCAACCTAAGATTTATTGTCAGAGTCAGGGGTAGTGGACCGATGACGTAAGCCAACACCTGGCAGCGGAGTTTTAATGGCACCTTATTTTACCAGAGCCAGCCGCACGATGTTCTTTCCCATAAGAGATGATTGTGGGTCTCTAGAAAGGCAATCCAGCCTCTCTTGACATGTACCACGTATCTCGCCATAACAACCTCCTGCGGGAGAATTTCTATAGTCTCACTGCTCTTACATAAGAATCCTCTCTATGATGACGGTAAAGTGCCTCTCCTCTAGGTATGAGAAGTCCTCTTACTATGGTGATGGGTAGAACTCTTTTTGTAGAGGATGCCCGTGTCTATGAAGATGGTAGGGACCTCCCCCCTCTAGTGTAGAGATGTCCTCTGTCTATGTGATGGTAGAACCGCCTCTCTTCTGAGGTGTAGAGGTGCTTCCCGCTGGCTATGTCTGATTGGTAGAACCCTCCCTCCTCGAGGTGTAAGACGCCCCCCCTGTCTAGGGTGATGGTAGAAACTCCTCTCCTCTAAGGTAGAGCCCCCCCTTCTATGGTGATGTAGAACTCCTCTCCTCTGATGTAGAGGATGCCCCCTGTCTATTGTGATGGTAATCTCCTCTCCTTTTGTGTAAGAGGATGCGCCCTGTCTATGGTGATGGGTAAGAACCTCTCTCCTCTAGGTGTAGAGGATACCCCCTTCTATGGTGATGGTAGAACCTCCTCTCCTCTAGGTGTAAAAGAGATGCTCCTGTCTATGGTGATGGTAGAACCTCCTCCTCTAGTGTAGAGGATTGCCCCTGTCTATGTGATGGTAGAACCCCTCTCCTCTGGTGTAGGGATCCCCTGTCTATGTGGATGGTAGAACCTCCTCTCCTCTAGGTGTAGAGATGCCCGCTTCTATGGTGATGTAAACCACCTCTCCTCTAGGTGTAAAAGATGCCTCCTGTCTATGGTGATGGTAGACAATCCTCTCCTCTAGGTGCAGAGGATGCCCCCTGTCTTGGTGGTGGTTAGAACCTCTCTCCTCTAGGTGTAGAGGATGCCCTGTCTATGGTGATGGTAGAACCCCTCTCCTCTCGGTTTACAGTATGCCCCCTGTCTATTGTGATGGTAGAATCTCTTCCTTTTGGTGTAAGGATGCCCCCTGTCTCTGTCATGGTAGAACCGCCTCTCCTCTATATGTAGAGATGTCCCCTCCTGTCATGATGATGGTAGACTCCCCTCCTCTAGGTGTAAGGAATGTCCCCTGTCTCTGGTGATTGGTAGAATCTCTCTCCTCTAGGTGAGGATGCCCCTGTCTATGGTGATTGTAGAACCTCCTCTCCTCTAGTGTAGAGGATGCCCCCTGTATATGGTGATGGTAGAACCTCCTCTCCTCTAGGTGTGCGGACCCCCTGTCCTATGGTGATGAATAAAAAAACCTACTCTCCTGTAGGTGTCGAGGAATGCCCCTTGGTCTAGGTGATGGTAGAAAGCTGCCTTTTCCCCTCTAGGTGTAAGAATGCCCCCTGTCTTGGTCATGGAAGACCTCCTCTCCTCTAGGCGCAGGGATGTCCCCTGTCTAATGGATGATAGAACCTCCTCTCCTGTAGGTGTATAGGATGCCCCCCTTTCTTGGTGATGGTAGAACTGCCTTTCCCTCTAGTTGTAAGGATGCCCCCTCTCTCTGGTCATGGGAACCTCCCTCTCCTCTATGTGTATAGGTATGCCTCCTGTCTCCTGGTCATGGTAGAATCTCCTCTCATCTGGTGTAGAGGGATGCCCCCTGTTCTATGGTGATGATAGAACCTCCTCCTCCTCTATGTTGAAGGGAGTGTCCGCTGGTCATGATGGTAGAACCTCCTCTCCTCTAGGTTGTAGAGGATGCTCTTCTCTGGTGATGGTAGAAACCTCCTCTCCTCTAGGTGTATGAATGTCCCCTGTCCTTGGTGATATTATAACCTCCTCTCCTCTAGTTAGAGGATGCCCCCTGTCTATGGTGATTGTAGAAACTTCCTCTCCTCTATGGTGTAGAGTGCCCCCTGTCTATGGCCGATGGAGAACCTCCTCCCTCTAGGTGTAGATGATCCCATGCTATGGTGATTGTAAGAACCTCCTCTCCTCTAGTGGTCGAGGATGCACCCCTTGTCTGGGTGATGGTAGAACCGCCTCTCCTCTAGGTGTAGAGGATGTCCCCTGTCTATGGTGATGGTAGAACCTCCTCGCCTCTAGGTGTACATGATTTCCCCTGTCTATTGTGTGGTAGATCCCCTCTCTCTCTAATGTAAGGATGCCACCTGTCTATTGATGTAGAACCTTCCCCTCTCCTCCTAAGTGAGAGAGCCCCCTGTCTATGGTAATGTAGAACCCTCCTCCTCCTCTAGGTGTAGAGGATGCCCCCTGTCTAGGGTGAATGTAGATCCTTCTCTCCTCTAGTGCTAGCGGATGCCCTGTCTATGGTGAGGTAGAACCTCCTCCTCCTCAGGTGTGAGATCCCCCTGTCTATGGTGCATGTAGATCCTTCTTCTCCTCTAGGTGGGTAGAGGATGTCCCCTGTCTTTGGCGATGTAGACCTACCTCTCTAGTAGAGGATGCCCTCTGTCTATACAATAAGAGAAATGCCTCTCCTTAGGCATAGAGGATGTTCAGTAGGGTAACAATCTGACCCAAGCCACCACCTGCCCCCTTAATAGCAAACCACCACCCATGCCCCATATATTAACATTCCAAATCGTCGTAAATAGTCAAGCTGTTAAATATTAAGGAAGACCTTAAAATGTGGGACGATGAGCCCCAACTGCAGCAGTATGCCACTATCTTAGCTGATAAGTGAAGGTCATATTTGTGGAGAAGTGTATGCTCTCACAGATTACTACATGCTGAATCGAAGAACAGCCGACCAACCAAGCAACTAGCCAGTTGTTTTACACCTACTGAGATTTACACTGGATATCCAAGATCTTTCCCGCTCCAACCGGTAAATATCAGCTTTGTTGCACAATGTTACTGATTTGAACAGGATCTCGCATAACGGCACTGGCCTGAGGAAGAGTAGCATGGGAGAGCGAGCTCCAGATACCAAACCAGGGCAATTCCCCAGGGCTTTTGCAGTTACGCGTGACAGGATGATTAACCCAAGGAAAATCCTAAAATCTTGGTTTTCCAAGCCCAAGAAGATAAAATTCGTGATATTGATGATTTCTCTAACCATTCTCTATAGAGACTTAAAGATTCAGAATATACAGAGCCAAGTGAGTCTCTTATTTTGAACACCGGACACCACATTCCTGAGTCGGACTTGTCTATGACTGTGAAGAACCTTGCGGCAGCAGGAGCACCTCCCCTACTGCTTCTGACTACAATCAGAGAACAAGCGCACAAGGCTCCCTCTTTCCATTATGTCCCATCACCCACCTGCCGGCCTAAAGAGTGGTGCAGTATCGTATGGGCGATCATCATCACTTACGTACAACGGAATTATCACAGTTAAAACACAAAAGGAACATAACAGTCTCCTTCAAAGAGTTTCCCTAATTTACCCCTTAACATTTTTTTTCGCCTTAATTGTTTTGTTGCTCTGGGAAAATCATGTCTTTCAAAAGCAAATTTTAATAATTGATTTAAAAAGAACCTATATACATCATATCGCCTGATTTCACAATTGTCCTCCACTGCAGATCTTCGGCTCCACTACAATGAGTGACCGTCGTTGTTCATCCATCTGTAGAGTCTAATCACAGATTCCCCCGATTCTCGTCTATCATCTGTGTTGATGTATTCTTCCTCCCAAATCTCCCCTTCTTACTGTCTTAGTCTCCTCACAACTATTACCACCACTATTGTTATCTACTCCGGTTCTTCTCTAGATATATTTGTCTCCAAAGTAAAGTTGATGTTTTCTATGGTGATGGTAGATCCTTCTCTCCTCTAGGTGTAGAGGATGTCCCCTGTCTTTGGCGATGGTAGACATACCTTTCCTCTAGGTGTAGAGGATGCCCTCTGTCTATGACAATAGTAGAAATGCCTCTCCTCTAGGCATAGAGGATGTTCAGGAGGGTAAAACAATCTGAACCCAAGCCACCTGCCCCCTTATAGCAACCACCACACACATGGCCCCATATATTAAAATGTACAAAGTCATGGAAATAGTCAAGCCTGTTAAATTATTAAGGAAGACCTGAAAATGTGAAGATGAGCCCCAACATGCAGCAGGAGGCCACTATCTGTAGCTGATAAGTGAAGGTCATATTGGTGGAGAAGTGTAATGCTCTACAGATGACTACATGCTGATCGAAGAACATGGCCGCCAACAACAAGCACTAGCCAGTTGTTTAGACACCTACTTAGATTTACACTGGATATCCAAGATCTTTCCCGCTCCCACCGGTATATCAGCTTTGTTAGCACAATGTTACTGATGAACAGGATCTCGCATAACGGCAACTGGCTGAGGAAGAAGTACATGGGAGAGCGGAGTCTCCAGGAGACCCAAACCAGGGCAAATTCCAGGGCTTTTGCAGTTATAGGCGTGACATGGATGATTAACACAAGGAAAATACTAAAATCTTGGTTTCCAAATCCCAAGAAGATAAATTCAGTGATTATTGATTGATTTCTCTTAACCATTCTCTATAGAGACTTAAAGATCAGAAGATATCAGAGCCAAGAAGTGAAGTCTCTTATTTTGAACAGGACACTCACATTCCTGAGATCGGACTTGTCTATGACTGTGAAGCACCTGGCAGCAGCAGGAGCCCCTCCCCTACTGCTCTGACTACAATAAGAGAACAAGCGCACAAGGCTCCATCTTTCCATTATGTCCCATCACCCACCTGCCGGCCTAAAGTGGTGCAGATCATCGTAATGGGCGATCATCATCACTTACACGGAATTATCACAGTTAAAACACAAAAAGGAACCATAACAGTCTCCTTCAAAGAGTTTCCCTAATTTACACCTTAACATTTTTTTTCGCCTTAATTGGTTTTGTTGCATCTGGAAATCATGTCTTGTCAAAAGCAAATTTTAATAATTGATTTAAAAAGAAACCTTATACATCATATCTCTGGATTTCACAATTGTGCCTCCACTTGCAGAATCTCTTCGGCTCCAGCTACAATGAGTGACCGTCGTTGTTCATCCATCTGTAGAGTCTAATCACAGATTCCCGAGTTCTCTCTAGTTCATCTTGTGTTGATGTTCTTCCTCCAGAATCTCCCCTTCTTCTGTCTTAGTCTCTCACACTAATTTACCACCACTATAGTTATCTCCGGATTCTTCTCTAGATAATATTTTGTCTCCAAAGTAAACTTATATTTATTGAAGACCACAGGACAAACATTTTGGAGGTCCACCTCTGGACCGAGGTTCTCTGCCCTGTTTTCGTAAGCTCCAACCTCAGTGTCCCCTTATATTAAAATCTGTGAAGTTATCGGGAAAGTAGAGTCTATGAAATTAGAATGGAAGACCTGGACCGGGCAAGGTAAGTGGATGGTGGAGGCTCAATAGGTCTTTAGATCTTACTTAGTCTGGAAACACATCTTCATCTCTTCTGTCTGAACCAATTCTGGAATTTGATTGTGCAGTTATATTGTAACTGTACTGTATATTGTAAGTATATTCTACTTAAAGAGAACTTTCCATTGAAATTAACCCACCCAAAATAAATATTTCTTAAAAAGCTATGTTTAAAAAGCATTTCGCTTATCCCTAAATGGTTCCTTTCCATGGCTTCAATGTTAAAAAATCAGTTTGTCAACTTATATTAAAACTTATATGACACTCAGTGAGTCCGATGAGGTTCATGATCTTGTTCAGTAGTTACTGCACTGCTCTGATATGATATTTTTCTGTATGTAACATTTAGAGAGACAACTCTGTTACATCATTGGGTACTTAAAGTTTTGTGGTCAAGGTGATGTCATCTAAGGCCCAGACACATCTGCAACGTCTACCCCATGTATGTATTTGATCACATGAAATCACAGCAGCAACCATGAATTTCTATTCCTCCCCAGCCTCCATTGAGGTTGCTGTGATTTCACGTCTGATCAGATACATACATGGGGTAGATGCTGAAAATGTAACAAGAATTTAGATCTCCCTGGTCACATGATATGAAGTGCTGACATCTCCACACTGTGCCCCTAAAGATACCACAGTCCTTTACAGTATCATGTCAGCAGCATCTCCCTACTATAGTTGCATTCACTGCCGCCATTTATGAATTAATGTACAACAAACCTGGTAAAGAAGGCCCCTCACCTCTGTTACACAGCAATCCATCCTGTCCCCTCTTCTTTACAGAACCCCCTTACTATAATACTGGGCCTTCTCTTCTCTCTTCTTTATTCTTTTATACATGGCCCCCTGTTTAACTCTATACTGAGCCAATACTAAAATTGCACTTACCTCCCACCAACCCAGCACTCTGAGCTACCGGGTCTTCTACTTCAAGCTCTGGTGTGAGGAGGACACAGATGGCCCAGTCTGTTATACAATTAGGAAGAAAGGCCAGCAGCGCTCCAAAAGTAGTTCAAAGCAGTTAACATCCACATGTCTGGTATTGCCGTACTCGGAAGAAGCATGGCACACATTTTGGGATGTATATTTACCTCAAATTCCTTCTAAATGTGCACATTTTAGGGCTAAATGAGAAAAATCTTAATGAAAAATGTAAATTTCAAAATTTCCAATCCATTTTTGTTTGCTTCCAAGGAAAGAATTAAAGGGTTAACAGACTTCTTAAATGCTGATTTAAATAGTTTGAGATGTCAGGTTCATACAATGGTGTTACTCGTGGGGGTATATAGCACATACGCCTTTGTAGGGCACTTCCAAACTGAATTGGTCACCAAAAGTGTAGCATTTTTCAAATCTCTTGAAAATCTGAAAAGTTGCTACTAAAACTTGAAACCTTCTGACATCCGTAAAAAAATGGGAACCGGTAAACAAATTATGGAAATAAAAATAAGACCAATGGCAAAAGGTTTCTACAAAAAAAAAAATTGTGGAAAAATGTAAATTTCAAAATTTCCAATCCATTTTTGTTTGCTTCCAGGGAAAGAATTAAAGGGTTAACAGACTTCTTAAATGCTGATTTGAATAGTTTGAGATGTTAGGTTCATACAATGGTGTTACTCGTGGGGGTATATAGTACATACGCCTTTATAGGGCACTTCCAAACTGAATGAGTCACCAAAAGTGTAGCATTTTTCAAATCTCTTGAAAATCTGAAAAGTTGCTACTAAAACTTGAAACCTTCTGACATCCGTAAAAAAATGGGAACCGGTAAACAAATTATGGAAATAAAAATAAGACCAATGGCAAAAGGTTTCTACAAAAAAAAAATTGTGAAACATTTGAAACTTTTTTTTTTTACATTTTTCCTAAATAATTGAATGTTTACCCCCCAAAAATAAAACTGATCACCGAAATGACACTACTAACATAAACGACAATGGGGCAGATTTACTTACCCGGCCCATTCGCGATCCAGCGGCGCGTTCTCTGCGGTGGATTCGGGTCCGGCCGGGATTTAATAAGGTAGTTCCTCCGCCGTCCACCAGGTGGCGCTGCTGCGCTGAAAAGCATCTGAACGCGGTGGAATTCACCGAGTCCGGCTGAGTGCAGGTAAGCGCGTCCCGAGCGACACATTTTCCGTTCTTAAATGCGGCGTTTTTTCCGAATACGCCGGGTTTTCATTCGGCCACGCCCCTGAGTTCCATTGCGCGCATGCCGGCGCCGATGCGCCACAATCCGATCGCGTGCGCCAAAATCCCGGGGCAATTCAGGTACAATCGGCGCAAATCGGAAATATTCGGGTAACGTCGGGAAAACGCGAATCGGGCCCTTAGTAAATGACCCCCAAGAGAAAGCATGGTTATCAATATGCAACTTTCATTTGTTGTTCAGTTACATCAGTGCATCTTTATAGCTCCCTTGTATACAACCAGTATATCACGAATGGTGCAGGGGGGAATGGTGGGAAGGGGGAGATGGTGTAGGGGATGGGTGAGGGAGGGAAGGAGGATTTTCTTGTCTGTTCTGGTTATGTTTATTTTCCACGTTGGTGTTAGATTTTTCGTTGTTTCGGGGCCGTTGCTTGTCTTGGGCAGGCTTTTATATGTTATTAATTTGCGGGAATATTTCGAGGTGGGGTTCTGGGTTTTATGGTGGCATGCAAGTGGGGTTGTGTTTGCCTTTTTCCATGTGTCTGATGGTGCCAGTGGGTGCGTTCTTGTGCGGTATTGTTCAGTGGCTGTTTCATGGCGTTTCTATGGTTCATTTTTGTTTTGTTTCCATGTTTGTATGGTTCCATGTTGGTTTTTTTCCGTGCCGCTTTTTGATTTGTTCTTGTATTTCCCTTCTTGTGTTTGCAGGGGTCTTTTGCCAGGGTGGGATGTTCCGTGTTTCATGGTTTGTTCTGTTCGTTGTTTTGCATTCCCTTTTTGCCTTTTTCCCCATGTTTGTCAGTATGCTATGTTGTTGCACTTTTTTCATGTTTGTGTGCAGGGTGGGGTGGTTGTGGCTATATTGGTTAGCCAGGACCGGCATGTGGCCAAGGGGGTGGCTGTGCATGAATGGTGTTTGGTCAACCGTTATTAATGGTGCAAATAGATGTTTTCTCTAGGCCTTTTGCCAGAGTTGTGTTGTATAGTGTGCCAATGGTGTCAGGGGGGGCCTTCTGGGGCATGAAATGTGTCAGGGGGGGGTGGCGAAGGGGTGGTTCCAGGCAAGTTCAATGGTTGGCATGGGTTGGATGGTTGCTAGGACATTGATGGGTGTTGGCCGGGTGCCACGGGGGTCGATGTTGCAGGCACGGGATGGTTGCAGGTGTTTGTTGCTATTGTGGTTGGTGATGGTGCCAGGGGGGGGGATGGTGCATTGTGCATGGTGCCCAGGTGGTGCAGTGGTGTGCCAGGGGGATGGTGGCAGGATGGTTTCAGGTGGTGTGTTGCAGTGGGGGGTTGTGGGCCAAGGGTATATGTTTCAACGGGCTAATGGTTGGCATGGGATGGTGCAGGATGGTTCCAGGGGGTGTGTGCAGGGGTGGATTTTTAGCTGTGGGAGATGGTTTGCCAGGGGGGGATGGTGGGCATGGAGGGGGCTTGTATGGTGCCAGTGGAGAATGGTGGGGCAAGGGATTGGTGGGAGAGATGGTGGCACAACTAGGGAGGGGAGGGCAGGAGATGGTGGCAAAGTCTGTTTCAATAGTGAAAAAAATTAAAAAATGGTGGCAAGGGCGATGGTGGGCCCAAGGGCGTGGGGGATGTGCAACGGGGGGTGGTATTGTGAGTGGGGATGGGCAAACAGGGGGGGGGGGTATGGTGGCCAGTTATGGTGCAAAAGGGGTGGTGAGATTGTTTCAGTTGTGGTGGCTGGGGGGGGTATGGTGGCAGGGGATGGTGCAGGATGGTGCAGGATGGTGCAGGGGGGGCATGTAGATGGTGCCAAAAAAAGGGGGAGGGGGGGGCTTGTAATGGTGGCATGGGCATGTGCAGGGGCGCTGGTGGACCCCAGGCTAGATGGTTGCAGCGGGGATGGTGATGGTGCACAAAGGGGGGGGCAGGGGGGGGGTGGTTCAGGGTTTTGTGTGCAGGGGGGGGTTGTGCAGGGGGATGGTGCAGGGGCGGGGAAGGGCCTCATTGATTCAGTCTGGAGAAGGTCAGGCCCCTCCAATGTGATTCGTGTCTGGGGAAGGTCAGGCCCCTCCATGTGTTTCAGGTCTGGGAAGGTGCAGGCCCCTCCATTTATTCAGGTATGGGGGAAGGTGCAGCCCTCCATTTTATTCAGGTCTTGGGAGGTGCATGCCCTCCATTGAGGTCCCAAGTCTCCAGCAGATGTTCTTAGTGAGGGGACCGTGATGAGCGGAGCGGTGTCCCTCCCTGCGATGACATTAGGCCTGTGATGTTCATGGAGAGGCACAAGACTGAAGGGACAGTCATGAGGTTAGGGCTTCTGTAGGGAACCACCACGCCGGTCCACACTGCAACATCACACCCCAACGTGATAACAGGGTCTGGAGGGGTCCATACCAGCAGATCCAACATGACTGAGCCTCATTCAAACATTTTTTTGAATGGTCTCAATAGACAATTAGTGCCTCTCGGGTATAGTGTGTACCACTCTGGAGTTTTGTATGTATAGTGTAAGCTACTGGTATACCTATAACCTGGGGATCTCTGTATTCTAATGATTATATGTACACCGGTATAACCTGGGTATCTCCTGTATATATGATATATGTAAGCCGTTATAACCTGGGGGTCTCCTGTATATAATGATATTGTACGCGTTAATAACCTGGGGATCTCCTGTATAAATGTATAAAATGAGCCGTATAACCTGGGATCTCCTGTATATATGATTATGTCCAGCGGTATAAAAACCATGGGGTCTCCTGGATATACTGATATAATGTACAGAGGTACGACCGGTAATAACCCCTGGGGTCTCCTGTATATAATGATATATGTCACAGTCGGTAGAACCTGGTGATCTCTTATATTAATGATATATGTACAATGCCGCTATAACCTGGGGATCGCCTCCCTGTATATAATGATTATGTAAAGCGGTTAACCGTGGGGATCTCCTGTATATCAATATATGTAACAAGCTGGTATACCTGGGGATCTCCTGTATATAATATTATATATGTTACAAGCGGTATAGAAACCTGGGATCTCTGGTTTTTTTTTTTATATATTATATATGTACATCGAGCCGTATAAACCTGGGATCCTCCTGTATAAATGATATGTTACAGCCGTATAACCTGGGGATCTCCTTCATATAATGATATATGTACAGCTGGTATAACCTGGGGATCGCCTGTATATAATGAATATATGTACAGCTTGTCAAATAACCTGGGGACTCCCTGTATATACTGATATATGTACACTGGTATAACCTGGGGTCATTCGCTGTATATAATGATATATGTACCGCCCCGGTATACACCTGGGATCTCCTGTATATATGATATATGTACAGCCTGTATAACCTGGGGATCTCCTTATATAATGATCTATGTACAGCCGGTATACAAAAACCTGTGGATCTCCTGTATATACTCTATACGTAGCATTTCCCCGCACCGGTCTGGCCTGTAATAAGAAGACTTCTCATGGATGAGCCTGTGACATTATGTACACTGAGGGCTCGCCCGTCTCGTTCTGGAGGGTGTTATGTACGTGGTCATGGCTAATGATTATTAACAACGTTGTGTTTGTGGCTGTAGGTTTCTTCTATGTGTGTAACATCTGCGATTGCCTTCGTACCTTCGTATCCGCTGCAGTGTTTCCTGGTCTATGGTGCCAGGTTTTCTTCGGCTGAGAACTGGTTTCTACTTATCTTGGCAGAGGAGGACATTGCACAAGACTTTCCGCCGGCCAGGACCTCCCTCTCCTGGCACTGAGCCCTCTGGAGGGCCCGTAGGCGGGGTCTGCTGAGGTCTAGAATGGTGTTGTGTTGTCTGATGATGAGTTGTCCTTGGTGTGGTCATATAAGATCCTCCATCAGAGGACGTCTTGGCCCTGGTCCTACTCTGTGGGTGGGTTGCAGGCCCACAATCTTGATTGCTCCTGTAGGTAGATGAGTAGCCGTTGTGTGGCGTGGTGGCATGGGGTGTTCCGTCTACTGTTCCTGCTTCACTTCTGACCCCGTCTTTCGTTGTCCATGTTTATCATCACTTAATGATATAAATATTTCCCCCCTCTCTGCAAGGGGGGGGGAATTTACCCTCTTCTTGCGTTGCTTTTTGGTGAAGCGTAGGGTCAGTAATAACACTGAGGGTTTAATAAAATCTGTTCCTTAGGGGGTGAGAAGACTTCAACCAAGGAGGAACCAGAGTGCTCTTCTTATAATTCCCAATCTTCAAACCTACATTTATGGTCTCCTCAGTCTCTCCTCCTTCTCCTCGTCCTCCTCTCCTATAGGTATCTCCACCATGTGGGCAGTCTCGTCTCTCACCGATGTCCCTACCCATTCCCCTAGCCCCCCCGTATTTCTTCTATGTGTCCCTGGCCCGAACACCTGGATGCTGCGGTCTTGACCTGGACATTATGAACTGACTGTGGAGGAGAGTCGCGGTAGTCTGCACCTCTACATGTCTTCGTCTCGAGTCAATCAACCAAACCTTTTGAACTGGGTTCGCCTCTGTCCAACACATGTCAGTCGTAAGAGATCACTTTTTGCTTCAAGCTGCACTTCCAATGATAAACCTTGTGTGCACTGAATTGAACTGTCCTACGTAGTACATCATGGTTCTAAGGGCAGCAGTTTCTGCTCGCAGGCCTTACTTCCCATAAGTGGATGTAAGTCCATTATAGTCACCGACCTTGATATACCTTTTACACCGCGCTTCCCATTGTCCCATCATTGATAATGGAGACTGTTGGACCTAGGACCAGTTTTCCTGGATTTCTAAACCTCTCTCTTCTCCATAGAAAAAGAAGGGGCTCTGTCACTTTCCACCGACCTAGTGAATGATTGTAGGACCATAGTGACATATAAACGTACTCCAGGAACATCCACATGACAGCCGTAACACATGTTAGATATCCCTGGAGATCGCCTCTACTTCACACGTTAGCTCCCTACAAGCAAAACCCTGGTGTTGTTCACAACCGTGTGGAGGCTATCTGTGGACTCTCATCGGAAATACCCATGAGGAGAATACCCGAAATTCATGAGATGGACCAGAAGGTACAGTGGCGCAGCACATTTGCTCACCTGAGAGGAACCCAGTCCAAATATTAATGGTGACCCAAAGTTTTGATGTGTAATTACATTCTTCACCGTCTTGGCATAGCCTCTCATATCCACGTACAGGATTAAGTATGACGTAGATACCGTCCTCAGAGACTCCCATCTCAGTAGAACCTCTACAACCTGCATTCCTAATCAATAAGGTTCTTGAGTAAACTTTTAGTTTTTATCACTTTTCCGTCCAGGTTTTTCCTTGCATCTTTGATCTGGCCCCACTGAAACCCAAGGCGATATTCCTGAAAGGCCTCCCGGTGACTGCAGTATAACACAGACGGAGCGTTACAACAAACCAGCGGGCTCCAAGGTTGAGGACCCAGAATACTCCCAGATTGGTTAACATATGCCATCAACCCCCTGCCACAATTTCTTTATGTCTGGAAGATCCTTCTTCCACACCACCATGCCATGGTACCACTTGTCCCGCCATCAAGGTAATCTGTACCTTGACCTGGTGGGGGAGATGGGAAGCCTTGGAAGAGAAGATCCAAACATGGACAGCCTGTCCTTCATGTGCCTGAGTACTCACTTATGTTTTGGTAATCCCGATTGCCACAAAAGGAGTACTTGAACTTGTTTCCAAACGTAACCCGATGACCTAGGATACAGCTGGCTCCACAGGAAGCAATAAAATTAGGCAGGGCAATCAATAAATATCCAATGTATCAAAAGACAGTGGCCTAGATATTGTTTATCATTTTAAGATGGTTGGTCTTCTAGGCGCATTGTCAATTGCAACCCCGCTCTTTAGTACAGATCCGCCAGCACTTTATACTCCTATAACCTTGACCCCACCCCGTTCAGATGGACACGAGAAGAAGTTCAAAACACTTCCAGGAGCTTCATCACACCGTGATCTTTCCAGAACACAAATATTGCCTCGCTTCTGCCCCTGAACCGCCTCTGTCTCGGTAAGAAGAATGGTCCGTGATTTTGAGGGAGGAGTAATAGCCTGAAGGGGTTTTTTTTTTTATCCTGTTTCTTTGGGTTGGTCGGGGTTTTTTGGTGGCCCCACTATCTGTAATGAGTAATCAACATATGTCCAAGCCATCTCTCTATCTTCATGTCTGTGATCCCTCTAGACCATGCTGCTTGTGGCCATATAATCTCCTCTTGCTATAGTGATATCTCTGTGGTCATAAACCCATTGTTTTAAAGGCCCTCTTGTATCTTGGTGTCGAGTCTCTTTCATAATTCAGTAACTATCAGGTCGTCAAGTATACCTAGATGTCTGATCTAATCACCCTCGGTCTGCAAACGATAAATCCAAACAACATAATCCCACCCCCCCTTCTGCCCATCTACATCCCCTTGTATCTAAGTATCTTGGTTCTGGTTCTTCTCCTTTATCCCATCTCCATTTTAGTGGCACACGTTCCAGACCCTAACCAACCACGTAGAAAGCCTCCCTACCAAACCATGCTTCTGGAAGAGTCTTCTCGACGGGCTTCCGATAAACAGGTTTGAGTTTTCACATTTCCAACATTTTCCCTTGGGTTTGGGTACATTAGCTCAAATCGGTATCCACATGATGGGCTTCGTTAGAGTGTCTCAGTAGATGGTAATCATACATGATAGATTAGATCATTTTTTGCAAATGATTGATGTAACTCCACCAATACACACCATGTCCTATATAGTGCGGTTCGTCAGAGAGTATCACACATTACACTATAAGTGTGCTTCCAGTTGTGGACATCTTTGTTTCGGGCAGAAAAATTCCTTTCAGCTTACCTCAATTGCACTCCTGGCCAAGGCCTTCTACATGAACTAACCATGCCATGTGAGCAAACCAAGCTGTCAATGCAATCCCCCCACTGGTAGGGGGGTTCTCCTGTTATGAAGAAATGTGGGGTGCTGCAGCTCTTTGGTGGGGACTAAGTTTTTTTGTCCCAGAAGGCGTTACATATCTACTAGTAATCAATTCCTTAGCTCGTTCCTCCAAAGAGGATTCAAGTTCCAATTCATTGAGGGAACTTATGGACCTCCATGAAGAGACTTTTCGGGATTTTTATTCTAATGGGGAAAAATACAAAAACGATAATTTCTATTGTTGAAGCCATTCACCATCCATCACCGCTACTTTCATGGTGTATAATGATTCTTATGATGCCCAGTGTTCTCAGCGCTTCTCTCATCCAAGTGGTGGAGGTAGTAAAAGTATAATAGAAGCCTTCTTGGTAAATAACTGACCTTAGTGTAGAAAGTCTCACGTTTGTGTTGGTGTAGGCCATGGTAGAACTTGTGAGTGATGAGATTTCCTATATACCAGGGGTTTTGGGCAGGGTTGTTTGGTGGCAGGCCAATGGAGACCTTTGACCGTGAAAAAAAAATGAGATGGTCTATAACCAGGTTATGGCAGGGTTTGGTTGTTGGAGGCCATTGTAGACTTTGACGTGATGAGAAGTCTTACCAGGGGTTATGGCAGGGTTGTGGTGGAGGCCATGGTAGAGACCTTTGACGTGATGAGATTCTATACCAGGAGTTTATGGCAGAGGAGTTGGTTGGTGGAGGCCAATGGCGAACTTTGACGTGATGAGAATTGTCTATCCGGGTTTATGTCAGGGTTTGTTGGTCTCGATGACCACATTGTCTCTCGGTGTACTTTCTAGATGGAGTTTCCTGAGGTCACGCCGCCTCTCCTTCATCAGCAGAGCTTGGGAATCAAAGGAAGGATTGTGAGTATTGATGGTGTAAGCTTCTCTCTTCTCCTGTACCCCCCAAGTGTCGGCGTGGCACTGTCCCTGTACCTATATAGAGAGAATATCTACACACTATGACTTCGAGAACTTTCCCTTTCTCGGGAAGGTTTTGTACTGACACGAGTCTGGGGTCATCGGGTTCAAGGTATTAATGCTTTGGCCATCACCAAATCTGTTACCGATGGTCCGAAAAGGTAAATCCTTGGGGGTTGTCCTCGTGTACTGTAAGATAATTTATAGAGAACTGTATGATTCGGCTTCTCTTCCTTCTGTCTCCTCCATCCCTTGGCTCTCTATCTCCTCCTTAATAACTGTTGTTTTCTTTCTTCTCTCCACCTTTCTGTTCTTCTCTTCCTTCTTCTTCTCTAGTTCCCTCACTTATCGTGTGGTTTCCGCACATCAACATCTTTCTCCTGTAATAGTTGTATATTCTTTCTGCTGTACTGTCACAATATTATCTGATAGCATAGTACTATTATGCCTCCATATTTGTGTAGTTTGACCAAACTCTACAAATATTGTATGATGACTTTTTCTCTATTATTTCTGCTGTTTCCCCGGTTGTGTAGTATACTAAGCTCTCTCTTATATGCCTGTAGCATGGCTACCCTCTCCTTATACAGTTTACTATATAACTAAGCGTTACTGCTCTTATTGCCGTAGTATGGCTACGCTCCTCCTTAGACAGTGGTACTATCTAAGCTGCTCTTAATGCCGTAGTATGGCTACGCTCCTTCCTTATACAGTGTATTAATGCTACGCTCCCCTTACAACGGTGTAGTATGGCTACGCTTCCTTACACGGTTGTAGTATGGCTACCCTCTCCTTATACTGTGTATTGGCACCCTTCCTTATATAATAACGTGTAGTATGGCTACGCTCTCCTTACACGGTGTAGTAGGCTACGCTCTCCTTAACGGTGTAGTATGGCTACGCTCCCCTTATACGGTTTAGTAATGGCATAACGCTCCCCCTTATCGGTGGTAGTATGGCTACGCTCCCCTTATATAACGTGTATAATGGCTACGCTCTCCTTAACACGGTTAGTATGGCACGCTCTCCTTAGTAACGGTGTTATGGCTACGCTCCACTTATACGGTGTATATGGCACCCTCTCCTATACGTGGTAGTTGGCTACGCTCTCCTATACGTGTATGTATGGCTACCTCTCCTTATACGGTGTAAAGTATGGCTACGGCTCATCCTTATACTGGTGTATTATTGTGCTACGCTTCTCCTTATACGGTGTATTATTGGCTAACGCTCCCCTTACACGGTGTGTATGGCTACGCTCCTCCGTACAACGGTGTAGTAATGGCTACGCTCCTCCTTACAGAATTAACCCGGTGTAGTATGTGGCTACGCTCCCCTTATACTACGGTGGTAGTATGGCTACGTCCTCCCCTTATACTGTGTAGTCATGGCTACGCTTCTCCCCCTTAATACGGTGTAGTAATGGCTACGCTCCATGTTTTGTGTTCTCCTTAACGGGTTTAGTATGGCTACGCTTCCCCTTATACGTGTAGTAATGGCTCCTCTCCTATACGGTGTAGTAATGGCTATAACGCTCGATCTTATACGACGGTGCTAGTATGGCTACGCTCTCCTTAACGGTTTATTATGGCTAACCTCCTCTCCTTATACAGTGTATTATGGCTACGCTCTCCCCTTACACGGTGTATTATGGCTACGCTCTCCTTACACGGTGAGTATGGCTAACGCTCTCACTTTTTGTTTTACCAAACGGTGTAGTAGGCTACGCTCTCCCCTTAATAACGGTGTCGTTAGGGGGGGGGGGATGGCTACGCTCCCTTATACGGTGTAGTATGGCTACGCTCCCCTTATACGGTGTAGTATGGCTACGCTCTCCTCATATACAGTGTAGTACGGCTAGATAACGCTCTTCCTTATACGTGTAGTATGCTACGCGATGGCTACGCTCTCCTTATAACGGTGTATTATGGCTACGCTCCCCCTTATACGGTGTAGTATGGCTACGCTCCTCCTTATACGGTGTAGTATTGGGCTACGCTCTCCTTTAACGGTGTGTATGCTACCGCTCTCCTTCTACGGTGTAGTATGGCTACGCTCTCCTTATATGCGGTGTAAGTATGGCTACGCTCCTCCTTATTATACCGAGTAGTATGGCTAACGCTCTCCTTATATATCAGTGTAGTATGGCTAACGCTCTCCTTATATACATGTAAGTATGGCTAACGCTCTTCCTTATAATACAGAGTAGTATGGCGTACGCTCTCCTTATATACATTGTTGTATGGCTATAACGCTCTCCTTATATACGAGTAGTATGGCTCCCTCGTCCTTATATAGCAGAGTAAGTATGGCTACGCTCTCCGTAGATACAGAGTATATTGGCTACGCTCTCCTTATATACAGAGTAGTATGGCGCACGCTCTCCTTTATACAGAGTATTATGGCGCGCTCCTCCTTATATACAGAGTAGTAATGGCTACACTCTCCTTATATACAGTGTATATGGCACGCTCACTCCTTATACAGTGTAGTATGGCTACCTTCATCCTCATATACATTGTTGTTGGCTCGCCTCCTCCTTATATCATTGTTGTCTGTCTAACGCTCTCCTTCTATACAGTGTAATGGCTACGCTCCCCTTTATACGGTGTAGTATGGCTAACGCTCCCCTAACGGGTGTAGTATGGCTACGCTCTCCTTATACGGTGTAGTATGGCTACGCTCTCCTTATACGGTGTAGTATGGCTACCCTCTCCTTATACGGTGTAGTATGGCTACGCTCTCCTTATACGGTGTAGTATGGCTACGCTCTCCTTATCGGGTGTATTAGGCTACGCTCTTCCGTAACAGTGTATATGGCTAACGCTCCCCTTACCCGGTGTAGTTCGCTACCCTCTCCTTATACGGTGTATATGGCTGCTCTCCTTATACTGTGTAGTATGGCTACGCTCTCCTTATAAACGGTGTATTATGCTAAACGCTCTCCTTATCCAGTGTAAAAATTATGGCTCGCTCTCCTTATACAGTGTAGTTGGCTACTCTCTCCTTACACGGTGTAGTATGGCTATAACGGCTCTCCTTACCTGTGTAGTAGGCTAACGCTCCCTTATACGGTGTAGTATGGCTACGCTCCCCTTATACGGTGTAGTATGGCTACGCTCCCCTTATACGTGTAGTATGGCTACGCTCCCCTTATACGGTGTAGTATGGCTACGCTCTCCTTATACGGTTATTTATGGCACGCTCCCTTATACGGTGTAGTAATGGCTACGCTCCTCCTTAGAGTGTAGTGCTACCGCTCTCCTTATCTGTGTAGTATGGCTAACAGCTCTCCTTATACGGTGTAGTATGGCTACGCTCTCCTTATACGGTGTAGTATGGCTACGCTCTCCTTATATACAGTGTAGTATGGCTACGCTCTCCTTATATACAGTGTAGTATGGCTACGCTCTCCTTATATACAGTGTAGTATGGCTACGCTCTCCTTATATCATACAGAGTCGTTTCTACGCTCTCCTTATAATACAGAGTAAGTATGGCTACGCTCTCCTTATAACAAGAGTATATGGCGACGCTCTCCTATATACGAGTAGTATGGCTACACTCCCTTATATAACATTGTAATTTGGCTACTCTCTCTCCTGAGTATACAGTGTAGTATGGCTACCGCTCTCCTAATATACATTGTTGTATGGCTCTCTCTCCTTATATACATTGTTGTCTGGCCTACCTCTCCTTATATACAGTGTAGTATGGCTACGCTCTCTCCTGATATACAACGTGTAGTATGGCGCCGCTCTCCTATATACAGTGTAGTATGGCTTACGCTCGTTCGTCCTTATATAACAGTGTAGTAGGGCTATGCTCTCCTCATATACAGTGTAAGTATGGCTACGCTCTCCTTTATACAGTGTAGTATGGCTACGCTCTCCTTATATACAGTGTAGTATGGCTACTCTCCTTATATACAGTGTAGTATGGCTACGCTCTCCTTATATACAGTGTAGTATGGCTACGCTCTCCTTATATACAGTGTAGTTATGGTCGACGGCTCTCCTTATATACAGAGTAGTTATGCACACTCTCCTTATATACAGTGTAGTGATTGGCTACGCTCTCCTTATATACAGTGTAAGTATGGCTACGCTCTCCTCATATACAGTTTTGTATGGCTACGCTCTCAATCCTTATTACATTGTTGTCTGGGCTACGCCTCCTTATAGACAGAGTAGTATGGCGACCTCCTCCTTATTACAGTGGTAGATGGCTACCTCTCCTTATCTACAGTGTAAGGTGTGCTACGATGCTCCTTAATACAGTGTAGTATGCTACGCTCTCCTTATAGACAGGTAATTATGGCTACGCTCTCCTCATATCAGTGTAGTAGGCTACGCTCTCCTCATATACAGTGTAGTATGGCTAAGCTCTCCTCTATACAGTGTCGTATGGCTAGCTCTCTCCTCATATACATGTAGTATGCTACCTCTCCTCATAGACAGTGTAGTATGCTATGCCTTCTCTTATATGTTTATGTGGTTTTATACACTTGGTTTACAAATTGTGGGTTTGTTTTCCTCTCTCTGTTTCCCTGCAGTGGTTTGTGGTAAAAGATTCCTTCCTCCTTTACATAACTCCGGATTCTGGACAGATTTCCTTTGTCCTCCTTTTTGATCCTTTATTCAAAACCGCAAATTCAACAGAGACTAAATGTGGGGTCAGTGTGCAGAGCTATCAGAGGTAGGTGACCACTAGGTATGCCTTGTAATATGTCACAGTACACCCATACCTCCCAACTTTCAAGGGAGGGAAAGAGGGACAAGAGGGCAGCGCGAGAAGCGCGCCGCCGCGATTTTTCCCATGTACCCCACCCCTTGCCACTCCCCTTATCATTTACAGAAATTCAACAACTAATCTTTTCCTTCATATTTCTTATTACGTTGGTAAATAACTAAGTTTGGCATCACTGGACGCGTATTTTTACCCATTGTAAACAAAGCTAAAACATGTCCTTGTTACCACAGTAGAACCTGATATGCACCTTGCGGTACAAAAATGCAACATGTGGAACTAGCCTAAATGGAACTTGTCCAGCAAAATTGGCCTAGTAAACCACTTGGCAGTGTGTTGTCCTCTAGATGTGTTCCTTCATGACCAGGGTGGTTGGGGGCATCATCAGTCGGAAAGGGGAGAGTTTCAACACTAAAGAGTCAAGCTCAACCCGGCTCAGGACTCCTCCTCTGGTTTTTAATTAACATTCATGAACCGGCTTCAATGGCCGCAGTTTGGTGATGTGGCCCTTTCATGCAAAATTCCAGCCTCTGATCTTTATACAACCAATTTAAATGTCAAGTGATTTTCAGATTTTCTGCTTGACAATATTCCTGCCCTCGTGGTAATATTTATGTCAATTTCTGCTGACCAGGGGGTTCCATCTATCTTAATCTTCACAGAAATATTTGTTTGAACACAGCCTTATCAAATCCAGGTCTATTTGGTTACATGACTTCTTCTCCAAACTTTGGATAACCTTGCTGTCCGCCCCACCCCCCCCCCTCAACTATTTCAATTTAAAGAGATAATAATGAAAATAATCAAACATTTATTTTCAAAACGTAAGGTGCAATAGACCATTAAGTAGCTTTGGCAGAATCTTTTTAAGGAACCTACTACTTGTAGTGGAGCAGGTTTACTTGAGGAAATAGCGGGCAGCCAGCTCAGGGTGAAGGTCAGGGTGAGCTCAGGTGAGGTCAGGGTGAGGTTCAGGGTGAGCTGGTGCCGGAGCTTCTTTGTTCGTGTTATTGTTTTAAACCGCAGTATCGGCGGTTTAAAACCCTTTTGACACTTTATAGCCGGCGCACAGGGATGTACACGCTCGCACTTACCCTTCGCGCCGCTCTCCTTCACTTCCTATGTAGCCCGCGCGCACGGTAGACAATAACGGTATGTCCAAGTCACAGTGGATACTACACACGTGATTCACAGGTACAGGATAATACAAAACACGTGCTGTTCACAGAACGGGATAATTACAACACAGTGATGTCACAGTACAGGTATAATCACACAGTGATTTCACAGTACAGGGATAATACCACGTGATGTCCAGTACAAGGATATTACACACAAGTGATGTCACAGTACAGGGATATACAACACAGTGATGTCCAGTACAGGGATAATGCAACACAGTGATGCACAGTACAGGTATCTTCACACAGGTGATGTCACAGTAACAGGGATAATACACACGTTAGTCACAGTACCAGGGATAATACACACTTGATGTCACAGTACAGGGATAATAACCACACAGTGAATGTCACAGTACAGGATAATACAAACACAGTGATGTCACAGTACAGGAATAATACACAAGTGATGTCACAGTCAGGAAATAATACACACATCAGCCGATTTCCACAGTACAGGGATAATACACACAGCGATGTCACATGACATGATAATACCCACAGTGATGTCACAGTACAGGATAATACCCATAGTGATGTCACAGTACGGATAATACCACACAGTGATGTCCGTACGGGATAATACACACAGTGATGTCACAGTACAGATAATACCACACAGTGATGGCACGTACAGGGATAATGCACGTGAATGTCACAGTACAGGGATATACACAACAAGTGATGTCACGTACAGGGATAATACACACCAGCGATGTCCACAGTACGGGATAATCCACAACAGCGATTCACAGTAACAGTGAATATACACAACAGTGATTTTCACAGTACAAGGGATAATACACAGTATGTCACAGTACAAGGGATAATACACACAGTGAGGGGTGCACATACATGGGATACTCCACACAGTGATTTTCAACAGTACAAGGGATAATACCACAGTGATGTCACGTACAGGATAATACACACATGCTGTCACAGTACAGGGATATACCCACATCGATGTCCAGACAGGGATAATACACACAGCGTGTCAAGGACAGGGATAATACACACATGATTTCACGTAAGGGATCATTACACACAGTGATGTCACGTACAGGGGTAATACACACAGTGAGGTCACAGTACAGGGATATACCCACGGCGATGTCACAGGACAGGGATAATACACACAACAGGCGATGTCCAGGACAGGGATAATACACACAGTGATGTCGCAGTACAGGGATATACCAGCAGTGATGTCACAGTACAAAGGGATAATACACACAGTGATGTCACGTACAGGGATATTACACACAGTGATCGTCACAGTACCGGGTCAATACACAGTGATGTCACGTACAGGGATAATACACACATGATTGTCCAGTACAGGGGTAAATACAGCACAGTGATGTCACAGTACAGGGGATAATCACACAGTGATGTCACAGTACAGTGGTAATACACACATGATTTCCACATAGGTCTTCCATCCTTGTCTATTCAACTGATGTCTTCATCCTGTTGGGAGTTTAGTTTTCAGAAATGTGGGTGGCCGGGGTCGGGGATCTGTGTCCCCAGTGTGGTTACTTCGGCAGTATATTAATGAGATGACTGTTTCTCTCTTTGTGGTTCGGCTCAAGTCGCTGCCAAAGACCCCTACAGTGAAGGGTTGGGGATGGGGCTTTCTTTCCCATATTCTTTTTCCCCCAGCTACTAACGATCAATGACTTCTAAGCTCATTAATGTTACCTTGTGTATTTCATGGATAAGAGACTTCCTTATCCGCGTGAATTCTGGATAGCGCCCTATAAAAATATCTAACCCCCCCCCCCCCTCCTCTGGACGATCTGTGGAACTATAAATTATTCTATTTTTCCTAGAGGAACGTGTCATGGGGTAGAAAAACTTTCCATATATTCATAATATGAGGTCTCTGACTTTGACGCATTTTCGCTTCTTAAAGCAGCTGTTTGTGCTCCCGACTGCTTTCCTACTGTGACAGGATTTGTTGTCAATTCCTTTTCCTGTTTCTCTCTCCTCAACTGCCCTTCCAGGGTAATGGTCACAACGGGGCTATTCCCGCTCCTAATCTGACGTTGAGGTTACGACATAACCAGCCCTAGTCCATCAGAGCACAAAAACTCAATAAAATACAGTGGGCAAACCTAACATCCTTAAACCCCCTTAGGACGCAGCTCTGGTTTTGGCAAGGTTAGGCTCGCAACTTTTTTTTGAAATTGACCAGTGTCTCTTCCTGTTGTATAACTTTTGAACACTGTTACTTTATCAAAGCGATCTGAGATTTGTTTTTTTTTCCCACATTGTTGTCTTCATTTTAGTGGTAAATTTTGGCTGATAAGTTTTGCGTTTATTTTACAAAAAAAGAAAAAAATGATTAATTTTTCGAAAAATTTGCCATTTTCGAAATTCTAAATCACCCGCGTTTTCAGGCAGAACGGATTTACCCGCCTAATTAAAAAACCTTGCAAATACCATTTTCCCATTTGTCCTACTTTACATTTTCATATTTTTTGAAATGTCTGGATAATTTTATATTTTTGACGTCACGCGGCTTACAAATCGTAATAGATAGCGATTTTCCGTATTTTCGAATTGGACTATTTTGGGGATACAATACTGGTTTGAAATCAAATTTTTAACATATTTAGCAATCCAAAAAACCCCCTATATAAACCAACCCATTTTCAAATCTGCACCCCTCAAACTATCAGAAACAAGCATTTACAAAGATTGTTACCCTTGAGATCTTCATATTACTGGATCAAATGGCGGTGAATTTAGAATGGTTCAAATTTTTGACGGTTATGTACGTTCACTTAGCCCTAAAATTTTACAATTTCCAAGAAGATAAAAGAGAAACTCACCATAAAATTTTGTTCTACCATTTCTCCTGAGTGCAGCGACCCCACACGTGGCCGTTTACTTTGTTATGGGGCCAGCGAGGCGCAGAAGGTAAGGAGCACCACTGCAAGCGCCAGGATTTTAGTTTCCCCTCTCGTTGCGCCCCCTTTTGAAGGCTAATAAATTTTCGCTTTTCGTTATTTTGGGGCCATGTGGACGCATTTTTTTTGCGGGAACGAGATCTTTTTCCATGTTTTTACCCTTTTGGGGTTGGGTATCCCTATTGTTGAAAATTTAGGAACTTTTTTGAGTATGAGTAGAAAACAATCATTCTGTACTGGATTTTTTCTTTTTTTTTTTTTTTCGTGTTCACCGTATCCTAATAATCCTGTATCTTTATCTATGGTCGATACGATTACGGGGAATACCAGCATAAATATTATTTTCTATCTTTTACATAAATTTGCCAAAATAAACCCTAATGTGGGGAAAATCTATCATTTTGCTATCGCCGTCTCCATTGGCAGAACATTGTTACGTTTTTTTGGCTACAAGGCTGGTTGATGTCTTTTTTTTTTTTGCGGAACATGTTTTTCTTTTGCAACAATATCATTCTGTGTACATATTTTTTGTTGATCACTTTTTTATTGCCTTTTTAGTGTGGATCTAATATGTAAAAATCATAATTTTTTGGCGGTGTTTTGACGTTTTTTTTTACGCGGTCATCATATGGGTTCAATGGTTATTTGTTTTATTGCTATGGATTGTTTACGGACGCGGTGATAACATATATGTGGGGTTTGTGTTATGAATTTACGTTTTGAGCGTTATATGTTCTCTTTATAGTTTTGGGGCTTATGGGGGCATTTTTTTAGTGATTTATTAAAGTAATCTTGTTATTGAAAAACATTTTTTTGTACTTTTTTTTACATTGATCCACCAGGGATATGAACCACGCAATCATCTGATTGCTTTTTCTTGATAATACTCTGCAATACTAATGTATTGGCAGGGATATATCAGTGCCATCCTATGCAGCTGCATAGGCTGGCACTTTTGCTTTAAGATGAAGTCACAGACCCCTCTTAAGGTAACCCCGCCAGGCTCTCTGGGGTCCCGATCGACCCCAGAGGAGCCAAAACATCGACATCCGCCCCCCCCCCCAGCCCCGAGAAACGGTGGCGGGGGGGGGGGGGCGATCGTGGGGTAAAGACCCCCCGAAGGCATGTGAAATGCCGCGGTCGCGTTTGACCGTCAGCATTTAACGGGTTAAAACACCCAGCAATCGGAGCCCACTCCGACCGCGGGTGTTTAGCCCGGGGTGTCAGTGTAGATTAAACCGCTGAAATCCCGCGGCTAACGATGCCGTTTCACTGCTATACAGCGCGAATCGGCATCCTCTGCTGCCGTATCTTACTGCGCTAGCGCTAATCTCGGGACTCATCGCAGTTCGCTACGGCGCAGAGCGCGAAGGGAGTTAAAAGAGAACCTGTCACTCACTTTATCACAAATCAGCTTAGTGACAAGTTCCCAAGAGCCTATTAACACTGCAGGACTTCTTTTAGCTAAAATTGTTTCCCTCACATCCCCATAAAATAACTTTGTTATCTTACCTGGCATACACCCAGATCTAGCAGTAGTCGGAGGGGGCTTGAGTTCTCAATCCCCTCCTCGTGCGCCTAACGATTCAGCACTCTGCATGTCATGTGACCAGGGTGAATGGTCATTTTATGTTCCTTTTACATTTGCAAACATCTACCCCATGTATTATCTGATCACATATATCACACAGCTTCCTGGACTCTTCCATCCTCCCCATCCACTATGTTTTGCAATCATTAAAGATACTTTCATCATGGGAGATTTTTGCAAATGTTAGTGGGTAACCAAAAAGAAGGGAGGCATTTAGTTATAGGGCACTATGGAACTTGTTCACCCATCGCTGCCACCTGACACTAGGGGCTATATTCTACTTTAACGCACCCTTAGGAGACGGAGGGTTTTTCGCCTCCATTTCTTCTTTTCTCTTCGCCTCTCTGGCAACTAAAAATCCATAACGTTTTTCATTTTCCTGTACAACCGTTGTGAGGGCTTATTTTGTGGTAACAAATTTTCTTTCCTGTAATGTGATTTATTATTACTGCCGTGACTGCGAAGCTGAAACAAAAATTACAATGTGGAAATTGAAAAAAAACGTCACTGCTTCACGTTCTTGTGGGCTCAGTTTTACGACTTTCACCGCTTTCGCTCCAAATAACACGCCTACTTTATTCTTTGTTTCGGTGCGATCGCGGTGATACCAATTTATACAAGGTTTTATTGTGTTTAATACATTTTCAAAAATTAAGAAGTGTAACAAAAAAGAAAAAAAATTTTTTGCCATCTTCTGACGCATAATACTTTTTCATACTTTGGCGGCACGGAGATTGTGAGGGGTCCTTTTTTGCAAAATGAGGCGAGTTTTCATTGCTAAAACCATTTGAGGTCTGTGCGACATTGATTCATTTTTTTTTTCATTTTTATTGTTTATGTAAAAAGGTGTCAAGTCGCATTTCGGACATTTGGAGCGCCATTTCCCGCATCGGAGGTCCCGCCGGCCGTAAAACCTTTTTATATTTTGATAGATCGGGGTGGGCATTTTGGGACTCGGCGATACCTAATTTTCTGTGATTTTTACTGTTTGTTATGTTTTATATCCGTTCTAGGGAAAGGGGGGTGATTTGACCTTTTATATTTTATAATTTTTTTTATTTTTTAAACCTTTTTTTTTCTTTTTTTTTCTTTCTTTATTTTTTTTTTTTTTTTTCTTTTTTTTTTCACTATCTTATTAGACCATCTGGGTATATGACCCTAGTGGTCAGACGCTGCTACGCAGATACTGCATACTCTGTCTTGCAATATATGGCATTTTTGGCAGCACTTCATTAGTACAATGAGCCACTGGGCTCTTGTAACGAATAGCAGGCTGCCAGATATCTCGGGTCAACCGAAACTCCGAGGCTACCATGGTAACGATCGCCGACGTCTTTTAAAACAAAAACGCCGCCGGCGCCTTTGGCGGCGGCGTTTAGGGGGTTAATAGCCGCGATCCGTGCAATCACCGCCCGCGTTATTAAGCTGTGGGTTTTGTGCAAAATGCAAAAACCCCCACCTTTGTAATGAAAAGGACTCAGCCCGTGATCCCTCTTCATACATCCCTTATACCTCTGCGCCGTAAGCTACGGCGCAGAGCTTTAAGGGGGGGGTTCAACTGTGATATGAAGCCATAACAAAGACTAGTGATGACCAGTTTGGTACCTATTATCTTACAATTAGCAGCAATCTCAAACTGTAATTTCGAAATTTTCGCAAAAAGTTTTCAGATGACAAACGTTTCTGTGAACCTTACAGGAACGCTGTACCTGAAGGTTCTGGTGGGTACGCCAGGCTCGAGGTGGGCGCAGCAGATCACCAGTGCTGAGGAACAAGGGAGAGGACTTCCTCAGTCTTCATCAGTTTGACGCTCATGCCTCCTGTGAGACCTAAGACCCAGTGAAGTGGTTTTTGAGGATGGGCCGGGGTCTTCTCACTCTTAGACCAGGCCACCACTTCCTCCTTGTTGTCTTGAATCCATTTACTTATCAGGCTATTGTAATTTATACCTTGTTGTCTTCTTCAGGTTTGTTATGGCGCCAATTATTTTGCCGCCGTGGCAGAGGCTCTGCTGCAGGCTCGGAGGAAATTATATCACGACTGGTGTGTAGCTCAGCGGTTGGGAAGCTTCTGTGGAAATTTATAGAAAATGTGTAGAGGCCCGCCATGACTGGTATAGGGGAATGAGAGGGATGGGAAGGCCAAGTGGACTGTGAAAAGGATGGGGCAACATTTAGGTTGGAGAAGGGCGGCCAAATTGATTGGCTAGAAAGTGAGGCCCTCGTACTCTGTTTGATGAAGGACGCTGAAGAAGACTTCAAGGAAGGGCGTCTATGTCAGATTGTTTGGGAAAGGTGGGCAACTAGAGATGACGAGCACTAAAATGCTCGAGTGCTTCGTTATTAGAGACAAACTTTTCCTGATGCTCGAGTGCTGCGTCTCGAATAACGAGCCCCACCATTGAAGTCAACTGGGAGACCCGGGAATAGCACTGTGTTATTTAATGAAAAAGAAATGTCTTCGATAAGTGATCAGATGTATGCAAACATCTGCAATCTATTATTCACTGTTTGCTCCTTTCGCGTATATTATCTCCCGACAATTTATCAGATGTGAAGAACAGTGAATAATAGAATAAAAAAACGGACCACAGGATATGTCAATTGAAAACCAGTGAGCATAGTTGCAGATGTCGGGCACATCTGCTTACTCTTGTCGGGAGATACCTGTCCGGATCCGCTCCTCTTTCTTTCTTTCGCACTGAAGTTCCCACCTATCTCTCTGCCCTTCCCGATGTCTCTGTGCGGCTGCCCCGCTGTCTCGTGCCTGCCGCTTGGGCCCGTGCCTGCTCCCCGTGCCTGCCGCGGCCCGTGCTGCTTCCCCGTTCTGCCCGCTGCCCTTGGCTGTGCTCCCCTTGCCGTCCCGCCCTGCTCTCCCGGTGTCTCTCTGTGCTGCTTCCCCGGTTGTCTCTGTGCTGCTCCCGGTGTCTCTGTGCTGCTCCCCCAGGTGTCCTGTGCTGCTCCCCGGTGTCTTGTCTGCTCCCCGGTGTCTCTGTGCTGCTCCCCTGTGTCTCTGTGCGCTCACCGTGTGTTTCCCTGTGTGTCTTCACATACTATTTTGTTTTGCAAAACACACCGTTCCGCGCGTATCTTCCGACGTAAGCAGATGTGGCCGAAACAATCTGTATCATCTTCACTGTGTTTTTTTCTCTTAAATGATCCTGTGTTCACTGGGTTCACTGTTTTTTTATTTATTCTTTCACTGTTTTTTTTAATTAATGCTTCGTCTCGAGCAGGGAAATACTCGTCCGAGCAACGGGC
Source organism: Engystomops pustulosus (assembly GCA_019512145.1). Classification (NCBI taxonomy): domain Eukaryota; kingdom Metazoa; phylum Chordata; class Amphibia; order Anura; family Leptodactylidae; genus Engystomops; species Engystomops pustulosus. The sequence goes on along the minus strand of CM033644.1, from coordinate 646,078 downwards.
CTTCGAGTACCTTATACTCGACCGAGCATCAAGCTCGGACGAGTATACTCCTCATCTCTAGTGGCAACATTTTCAGGAATGCTAAGCCACCACTAGGGAGGGCAACCATGCCAAAAAATTGTCCCCAAGAAACTGCACGTTGGACCCACTGGAGTGCTGGTTTTGCAGCCACACGTGGAATCTATAGGGGGCCACAATTTTTTTCATGTGGTATTTTCAAATTAGCTCCCCGACAACATCTCAGGAGCAATTTTTATACTTCTCTGGGCCAAGCCCCTATTGTTTATTTTTTTTTTTTTTTTTTTTTTTTTTTTTTTTTTTTTAACAACAAGGTTTCTTCTTTGGATTTGGTGGGACCAGACAGATCTTTGGCCTTATTGGAGAACCTTCCTACAGTACTTCTACAACTGATCGGGTTCCTTTTCCTTAATTTTGTATGCTCAGTCCAGAGGTCCACCTAAAGCGCCAGCTTATAATGATGACTTTAGACTCTGGAATATTATTCTAAACATAGGCGGTGAGTAAATGAAGTTTCCATCTTCTTGAGCCAATACATTTCTCTCATCGCTACTTTTATAGCAATAACGGTATCTTTAGTGACAGTGGGTTGGAGACTACTGAGGAGCTCGTGAAAGCTAGAAGCACCTACTAAACTAGTTGGTTGCAAAAGGTGGTGACCTACCTGCTAATCCAATAAGACAATATTTGTCCCTTATTAAAATGTCTATGCCTAAACACACTTGGAGACCTAATCGGGCATAGCATATGATCAGATTGAGTCCTAAATTAACTTTCACTCTCCATCCTAATCAATTATGTAGGCAACTATTAATGAGGACATGGTTCGATACAAAAGCTCCTCGAGCTCTTCTTTCTGGTGTTCTTCGAAATGTCAGTGACTCTTCTTCTGGAATGTCCATTTATGATCTTCCTTCTGGGGCATTTGATCATTTGATCTTCGTCTGGGCATGGAACATTTAGATCTTCGTCTGGGATGGACCCTTTAGATCTTCGTCTGGGCATGGGTTTTTCCCCATTTTTTTTTTTTTAGCTCTTCTTCTGGGCATGGCCATTTAGATCTTCTTCCTTCCTGGGCATGGCCATTTAGATCCTTCGTCTGGGCATTGACCCATTTAAGATCGTTCGGTCTGACATGGACCATTTAGATCTTCGTTCTGGACATGGACCTTTTAGATCTTTCGTCTGGACATTACATTAATATCTTCGTCTGACAGGACCATTAAGATGATCTTTTCCGGCTGGACATGGACATTACAGATCTCCGTCTGGACATGGACCATTAAGACTTCGTCTGGACATGGACCATTAAGATCTTTTGTTCGGGGCCGTGGTCCCATTTAGATCTTTCTTTCTGGGCAGGTCCATTTGATCCCTCGTCGGGCATTGAACCTTTAGATACTCTTGTATTGATGCACTGGATTGATTGCTGGGTCAGGTCTAATTTCCTCAATTGAGCTTGTACTTTACAATTTAGAATGTGGTTTGGCTTTACCTCTCTATTGCGGAGGACGGGTGAAAGTTTTTATCATACTGTTTAAGGAATGGAAATGCACTTGTATTAACATGGCTCAGCAAGAGAGCCTTGAATTCTCCTCCTGCACCCCAACATTAAGTGAAAAACCACAGCTCCGTTGATGAGACCCCAATACTTTGTCATGGGCCATGTCTTATCTTCTCATTCCATGTTTTCAGGTGATGCGGCACCCGATCACTTGTCCTCATAGTCCTCGCTCTGGGCCCATCAGAAAGATGGTGGCCATTGACCAGTCTGTTGTTTCCTTGGGACGTGGACTGGCCTACGGCCGATGGATGATCATAATTACCGTTGACAGATTTGGCACCTCCAGATACACCGCAGCAGGTTACCCCAATCTAACCTGGAGGACCTTTGAACAATGTTTTATTTATTGCTCTCGCTCTTCTTCTCAGTCGTCTACCAATACTGAAGGAAATGCTCCTGTTTACACTATGACTCTGTACCTTTTTATCACTCCTGCATTCCTGTGCCTAGCTTTACCCTCCTCTTGCTCCTCCGTCGCTATATAACTAAACTACTGCTGGCAACTTCTTCAATAATATGACCTCCACATAACACTGAACCCTACAATTGTATTTCATTTAACCCTTCTTCACGTCCTCCTTTCTCTGATCTCTCTTCTTCAATGTCTGTCCTCGTTGTTTGGTTGTTTTCTCTAACCCTTTAGGTGACTATCCCCGCTGTCCTCTCACAGAATGGACCCTCAGCTGTGCACCATCCTGCAGAAGACCCCACAACGGAGTGCCAGACCTGATGGGCAAAGACTACAGTAATTCATCTAAGACTGGGTTGTCAACTGACAAACCCTTTGAAGGTAAGAAAGTGAAACTGGGAAGTACTTTGGTCATACACCCTACTGGAGAGGGGCAGAGTCATTTTTGTTTTCAATCCCGACAATTCCGATTCAATTGATTCGGATGAAGGAATCCTCGAAATGCCATGAGGGACATTGGTGCAGTGATTCTGGGAAAGCGGCCAGAGATGCTTCTTCTCTCGACACTTCATCCAGAGGTGGAACTTTATCAAGGTGGCAGTCGGGATCAGCAGTATCTATATGACATGTATATCCTATGCCTGCGAGAATATGGCTCATAACCCTCGTTCTGTGTCCTAGCCCAGAAATGTACAAGAGTCCAGACCTATCCATATTTTGCTTCCCAAGTCTCTGACCACAGCGAGCGATAATCCTACACAGTCCCAGGGAAATGTCACAGCGCAAGTGTGCAGGTGCGTGTGTATAACGCAATGTTGTGTGTGCGCAGGTGTTGGTGTACATGATCGTGGTACGGAGGACTTCCTCTAGGAAAGGAAGCGCTGGGTCTCTTGTTTTTAGTCCCAGGCTCTGTGTTTCCTAGTCCGGGGCTCAGTCCCTTCTCCATCCTCTCTGTGTAGTTCTTTGCGCTCGGTAGATCGCTGGTCTCCGGCTGTATGAGTGCTCCATCCTCGGGCGTCCTGCACTGTATATCCCCACAGGCCGGAGCACTTACGTGTAATAGAGGAGTGCAACCACATGTGTTATTAATCACTTCAGTGAGTTACCAGTTAACCCCTGTACACAATCCTGACGACCTTCACCTCACAAGAGTTTTCTGCATATCTGCGAAGGGGAAGCAGGTTAACCAAACTCCCTTCCCTTCCTCTCCTGCGACACTCATACATGTGCCCTTCCCTCACCTCGTGTTCTCCCCCCGGTTGACTCACTTCTGTTGTGCTTGTTTTTTAGAGAAAATCCTCTAGTTAAATGGTGTGATAGAATGTTTTTTGGTTAGCATCTTTTTTATCAGTTCTCTGCAGACCCCCACCTCCAAATTAAGGGTGCCCAAACTCCTGCTTATAAGCCTAATAGGTGCCCGAACATACTCCAGGATAGCTGATATAATATAAAGAAGCATTGTTACTTGGGGTGTCGGGTCCTGCTTCATGGGGCCCCTCCAGAGTTGTACTACCTGTATTAATCTTCCATGCAGGTAGCGCCACCTAGACAGAATTTCATGAAAAAAATTAAGATTCTTGTTTGTCATTTTGTTGCTTTTCTTGTGTTTTGGCTCTTCTTCTCCCTGTGTGTCCGCCTCTTGAGGCCTCCACCGCCTGTGTGACCCCTCCATTGTCCCTGCACATCTCGCGTACAGGTCTGTAATCTCTCTTCTCTCCACAAACCAAGTTCTTCATCAGTTTCTACAGATTACGGAATCCAGAACAGGATTGCGATGCAATGTACAGCGCATATCTCGGCTCACAGTAAGGGGGCACCAAAACCTCTCGAGGGCATTGACACTGGGGACAGGGACGAGCTGACATTTGGGGTACAGGGACGAGCTGCACTTTGGGGGACAGGGACACCACCAGCCTGGGGGCACGGACACCGCCGACCCTTTGGGGTCGCCCGGGACAGGGACGCCCCGCAGAGGGGGTTGGAGGAAAGGGTCATCCTTCGGGGGGGGGGGAGCAACAACGATAACTTTGACCTCTGGTAGCCTATAATTTTTGGCTCCTATGATCTCTCCGGCACAGGGAAGGTAAAAAGTTTCCGGGTCCTAAACATTGTGATCCCTCTACTTCCAGATTTGGGGTGACATAGAGTTGGGAAGGTGGCAATTCCATTCAGCAATTCTGCACTTCACATATCAGGTGACACTTCTCCATGATGGTCCTTCACCTTCTTCAGACAATTGTAATGTCCCATGACTGGTGTTAAATTAAATCTAGTAATTGCCGGGTCCATTTTGCCCGGTAGTCCTTGTTACGGTAATTTACCTCCACATGTCAGCGGTATAATACTTTGCCTTGTCCATAGGGTTTTTTGGCAGTGATGAAGTTCTGTCTCCTCAAATCGTCGTGGAATGTTACTAACTGCATTAGCCCAATTATCTCCAAGTAATCTGCTTGGTCCAGAACCTTCTGCTGTCTGGCTTTAGTCCCAAACCTTCTGCTGATCTGACTTCTGGTCCAAAACCTCTGCGATTCTGACATTCTGGTCCAAACCTTCTGCTGATCTACTTCTGGTCCATAACCTTCTGCTGACTGCTTTGGTCTCAGAACTCTGCGATCTGGCTTTGGTCCGAACCTTCTGCTGATCTGGCTTTGGTCCAGACTTCTGCTGATCTGGCTTCTGGTCAGAACCTTCTGCTGATCTGGTTCTGGTCCATAACCTTCGGCTGATCTGGGCTCTGGTCGCAGAACCTCTGCTGATCTGTCTCTGGTCCAGAACCTTCTGCTGATCTGGCTTCTGGGTCTCCCGAACCTGAGATCCCCATATTGTACTGGGACGGGGCTAAACATTTAAGTCAGTGCGATTCTTACTCCTCTCTTCCTCTTTCAGTTCGATCTGGGCCGGAGATAATTCTATCATATCTCGATTTGAAGGAAAGAAAGTAAGTGTGAGCGATGAGTGTACATCATTTATATTGGGGTAGAAATGGGTCCATCTGGGTCTTATCTGGTTATGTTTCGCCATGTTCTCCGGTAGTTGGGGCGATGCCTGGCGCCAGTAACCTTCTGTGTTGCCTGGACACATGGCGAATGCCCGATGGACGCTGGTGACCGAACTCCTCTACATACAACAGCAAAATGCTATTTTATACGATAGGGAAGGTGATTATATGTGGTGTTCCAGAGCAAAGCCTGGCAATGGGGGGGAGATGGTGACCAGTCCGATGTACGACCGGATGGCACAGGCAGTGGATGACACTGAACTGTGTTTCCTTGTTAAGGCTCGCCATATCAGACAGAGCATGCGGGAAAGCGGGACAGTGAGCTGGCCCATCATTGTGGAGGACACAGAGTATGAGGCCAACAAAAAAGTCCCCATGGGTGGGGAGCCCTCCAAGCCGGGAGTATGCCTCAGCCTGCGCCTTATAGTGTTTCACGTAAGTATCTGATGGCAGAGTGCCCTGATTTTTTTTTTATCATCTTCATGCTACTACAACATATGCCATCATCATTACTGGCCAACCATCTCCAGTACGAAATCATACCCGCCTCCAAGCTTGTACTTACTAACTTTCCATCATCTCATCCCATACCTGCCTACAGCTTATACTACTTACTCCATCATCTGATCCCATACCTGCCTACAGCTTGTACTACTACTCCATCATCTCATACCCATACCTGCCTACAGTATACTACTACTACCATCTCTCATCCCATACCTGCTACAGCTTATACTACTACTCCATCATCTCATCCCATACCTGCCTACAGCTTATCTACTGACTCCATCATCTCATCCCATACTGCCTACAGCTTTATTACTACTACTCCATCATCTCATCTTCCCATACCTGCCCATACTTATCTACTACTCCACATGTGATCCATACCTGCCTACCACTCCTTATACTAATCCTCCTCATCTGATTCCCAGTACCTGCCCAACCTTATACTACTCCCCCCCCTCCATCACATCTGATCCCCCATACCTACCTGCCTACACCTATACTCTGGCTCCATCATCTGATCCCTACCTCCCATACTTATACTACTACTCCACATCTGATCCCAACCTGCCCATACCTTATTACTTATACTACTCTAACTCTCCTCCATCATGTGATCCCTCCCTGCCTACCCTTATACTACACTCCATCATCTGTCTGATTCCCATGCGCTGCCCATGACCTTATACTACTCCTCCATCATGTGATCCCATAACCTTCCTACAACTTTACTTACGTATCTCCATCTCTGATCCCTTCCTGCCCATACCTTATACTACTCCTCACATCACATGTGATCCCATACCTGCCTACCCTTATACTACTCCTCACTCCTCATCTGATCCCATGCCTGCCCATAAAACCTTATACACACTCACTCCTATCTGATCCCTACCTGCCCATACCTATACTACTCCTCCATCATCTGATCCCATACCTGCCCATAACTTATACTACTCACTCCATCATCTGAATCCCATGCCTGCCTACACCTTATCTACTGCTTCCATCATCTGATTCCCAATACCTGCCATACCTTATCTACTACTACTCATCATCTGATCCATACCTGCCCTACCTTATACTACTTTACTCCTCCCTCATGTGATCCCATACCGTGCCTACACCTTATACTACTACTCCATCAGCTGATCTCCATCTGCTCCCCATGCCTTCCCATACTATACTACTCCTCCCATCACTGTGATCCCATACCTGTGCCTACACCTATACTACTACTTCCTACTCCATCATCTGATCCCATGCCTGCCCTACCTTATACGACTACTACTCCTCCCTCATGTGATTCCATACCCTGCCTACACCTGAACTACTCTTACTACTCATCATCTGATCCCATGCCTGCCCAACATTCTACTCGACTACTTTACTCCATATTCTGATCCCATACTGCCCATACCTTATACTACTCTCCTCCATCATCTTGGATCCCTAACTGCATAACCTTATACTACTCCTCCATCATCTGACCCCATACCTGTCTATCCTTATTCGGACCCCCATGCATCTCTCTTCTAATCCCAAACCTGCCCTGCTACTACTTGCTAAAACCCCTACTCTAGCTTTCACCTCATCCTATACCTTCTCATCCTCTTATTCTACTAGGGAAGTTGGGAAGCACCTGGATTCTTGGGGGGTCCCTTGACCTTTACACATTAGTTTTTGGCATCTAATTCATACATACAACACGGCCCTAGTTTGGCAAAAGATTGTGGCTTCCTGGACGGTCCTATCTCATTTTTTAGTTGATTTGGACGTTAAGTGCATATAACCGCAAAAAACAACTTGTAGCATAGGACTATTACATAGGGCAGTATCAAACCAACTGCCATAGATACATCCACCCGAACTAAAGCTTATAATACGTGGATACAGTAACAGCAACCAGTACCACTTACCATACACCAAAAACATAGGTTCACTACATAGATATTTAACCATAACCAATATTACTACATATAAAACAGAGCAGAACCAAGCAGTGTACGCTTACAGCCTTATAACCGAACCAGATTTATCACAGTATCTGATGCTGGATATAAATCTAACAGTGTATCTGTTGTCTCCATGTGGGTCTCTCTGATAGGAGAAGGTAACAGTGAGTCAAATGGTGGGGTCATGGTAAATACCAGCACTACAGTAAATCTGGTGCCTCTTTGAATGGAGGAGTCTTATTTCTTTTTCTGCTTCTCCTTGGGTCCCCATGTCAGCTTCTTGCCGCCAACCTACGCGTCTCTGCAGACTTAGTAACCCAAGAATTTTGGGTTCCTCATATCATCTCCTCCACCTTCTTATCACAAACGTAATGCTCTTCTTCTCTTTTTTCCCATTCTATGTCCCCTACTATCCAATATGTAAACCTGACCTCCACCGCAACCTATATGATCACAGTGCCCCCAGTAGCCAATAGATACGAACACCACAGTGCCCCCAAAAACAGCTCACCGCGCTGGTGGTCTTCATCCTGTATCCGAACGACATAAAGTGTCACTGTCTCAAATGTCAAATGCCACATCTATAGACATTTATGACACATTCTGTGCATAACTCCTCAAAACTGGAATGTTACACAGTAAATGCAATACACATTTTCAGCCCCTACACTGCAATAATCTCATAAATAGTGCTATGGTCCTAATAACGCGTCCGAGTCGGGGCATCAGACAGTAGTCCATCACAATGAAACATACTGTGCCAACTTAACCCAAAGCTGACAAAATACACGCTGGCATAGGCCAAGACAAACTGTTGTCAGCCATGGCATCTCCACAAAACGGTGCCCCTTGTACGGCCCCAAACTATAGTTCTCACAATATCACAGGACACCAAAAACGGCTCCAGGTCATTTACGGTACCATGGCTACTACAAAGCGGATGTGACAAGAAAATAAAAGGAAATTAAAGCAGTAAGTGGGCAGGAGCAGCGGTCCGGATCTTCTTTCTTCAGTATAATTGACAGGCTCCCTTAATATACACAAACTCTGGACATTGGGGCTACAGCTATAGCCAATGACCCCTGTAACCAGGCAGGACAGAAAACTCCGCCCAGCAACAGCTGGATTGATAGGTCAGGAAAATTGACCCAATCAACCACCTGTTTGCAAAGCTGAGGAAACTTTTTACACTATAAAAAAAGAGCGGGAAACTTGGATAGAAACAACGCAGATTACCTCAGATAATGGAGGCAGAAGAAAGAAGAGCAGGAGATTTCCTGTCAGCCCTGTTTCCTGTACGATGGACTCGGAGGGCCGCTGTGTCAGCGTATAATTATACACCAGGTCCTGCCTGACTAGAATGACGAACTCAGCTTGTTGAACTTTCACTGTAGTGAGTCTGGGGGAGTTCCTCTGCACCGGATCTCCGTCCCCTTTCATGTCTCTTCCCTCCACGTCCACTTGGTGTGGAACGGCGTACTGAGGAAATAATCACAATTACTGGCCATGCAACCAGTCTTCCTGGCTTGTTGTACCCACCAAAAACTAGAATATGCCACTGTGCAGGGGAACAAAGTGTACACCCCTGTCCCCCTTAACAATCCAGCTATGGCTAGTTTACTTTGGGTGTCAGATCTGTCCATGCGGACGCATGAGTACCCCTTAACCTGAACTAAAGTTGGATTGGTCATCTCTAGCTATGATATGTATGTACATATACCAACACCAGAGTTTGTAGACGTTACCTCCCCGACTGATACCTGGGCAGACAGTAAAGGAACATCTATCATCCCACCCCCGGACCCAGGGCGCAGATCCACCATAACCTGCACTCTTTGGCTCTCTTTCCCGGCAGGACAGTGGGTGATAACTAATGTCCCCAATTGGAGAGTAGGGTCCAACATAGATCCTGCCCTGGAATAGCCCCAGTTATCCTCCCCCCCCCCCCCCCCGATGATGGCCAGGCTACTACACATAATTCAATACCAAACCTCCCTTCCTACTACTGATGATCACTTCTCCGTCTTGGGGGTTACTACTTCTTTTACCACCCCTCTCGTTGCGACGATCCTGGGTGGCCCATGAATCCCAGTCTGGATGTCTACCGAATCGCATAGTCCATCACTTCTTCATGATAGTTTGGTGTCAGATTGCTCTGGAAAATGCAGCGTCTATTACCAGGTACTAGTATGTAGGAGCCTGCGTTGTGAGTGTGTCTGCGGTCCCTCGGCGCTCTAAGTCACACAGTCCAGAGCTGATTTCGTACTGATTTTTGTAGGTGTGCACCGTGCACACGATAAGTTCCAAACGTCTCCTCCTTCCTGTCTTACAGTGTTTCGTTGCCTCCCCGATTACGCTAGTGCAGAGTCATCGAGTCCGCCAGTATATACGCAGCATTCCCACTCCGTGGCCAGCACAGACCCGCACATCGCTCAGGAGACCCTGACAGGTGAGAGGTCATCTGGTGGAGTTTCCTCTGTACTTTTCTTTGGACGAGTCTCTTCTGCCCCCTCCCTCGCGCACACACAAGAGGGGTTATCCCTACCGAGGCTGGACGTGACGAACAACAGATCTGAAACTCATTCCTTGTTTTTTATCAGCTCGACAATTAATGCTTACATCTGCAAGATCAACTATAAATGATCACGGCAGGAGAACCTGGGGCTGTGACTGCTACCGCCAACCACCACCACGTGAGGGATCACTAAGGAGGTTTCCATAGCACTAGGTGGGGTCCGTGATCTGGTCATGGTATTGTCACGTGTGCCCAAGCTGTGACTGATGGGTGGCCCCATCTCCTAATGAGGAAACGCTTGCTATGTAATCCAGTAATTCGAAAGAGACAACTGCTCTTATACCACTACTCCCCAAAAAACATCCCTCCTCTATGTGAGGTTCTCCAAGAGATCCCGATATCTGTACTATGTTCCCCACAGATCCCTCCTCTGTATAATCACATGTTCCCAATGATATCACTCCTCTATGTACCAGATCTCCGGGGTCACCGCCTTTACACCTGTCCCCAAAAGATCTCTCACTGTTAACCACGTTTCCCCAAGATAGTCCTCCTCTGTATACCACAAGTCCCTAAAGGAAGATCCCTCCTCTGTATACCACATGTCCCCAAGAGATGCCTCCTCTTGTATACCACATGTCCGCCCAGAGATCCCTTTCTCTGTCTGTACTTTAATCACCTAGTTACATGTTCAAGTCACAAAAGATAACTTTTCAGTTAGCCTCATGAGATCAATAGCCATTATTCCCACATAGCGTCTCATTCTGCTGTGGATCCCGCCTGGAGATCACAACTTAATGCAGATCCAACGAGATCTCTGTGGAAACCAGGATTTCCCTATTGATCACCCCCCCCCCTGTGTGTTGTATTCCTAAAGCTCTCACTCCTCTGTTGCAGTGTTGTCACCTCCCCCCTGTACGGTGGACCACTCAACCTAAACCGTAATGTACCAATGCAGAGCATTCTACATACATATAAGTATGGATCACCCCTGATCTATAATATTTCCTCCTCATCTCTGATCCTTGCTCCTTCCTCCTCATTTGACCTATACAGAGGACTCTACATGAAGGTCCTCCTCTGCCTGGTCTTGGCAAATAGGATGACGCTTTTGTTGTAGATACTTGGGGTTCCACTCACACGGTATGAATGGTGGTCCTGGCCCCATGTGTATTACAGACGAAGGCACCTCGGTCCTTTTACTATTAGGAGGTCAGTATAATGATTTTCTACTATGCATTCTCTATTTCTTCTGCCGTTCTCAGCCAGACTTGTACTATATCAGTGGTTATCACAATTATCAATGCATAACTGGAAGTTTGTTCTAACCATAACACAGTCTATTTCTTATCTTCTGCTCTGTCTGCCACAAACATCTTTTTCCGTTGTACCTTGCCATGGTGCTACCCTCCATATGATGTTTCTTTATGTTGACAGAACCCATGAATAATTCAACCAATATCCGACGAGCTCAACTGTATTATCACGATGGAAAACATATATTTACTATAATCCCTCACAATGGCACACACCACCAGTAGAAGAGGGACTGCCCCAAGATAGCAAGCCCAGCCTGTCTCATCCTTCTACTCCTCAGTGTGGTTTCTTGTCCCTGTGCGACGACCCAGTAGAGCCTCATTGAGGTTCCCTGAAGTTTTAACCACAGTGGGCTAATCCATACCCGCGGGGGAAACCGGGCGTTCCTGTCCCCAAACCACCTGTGTGCCCTCTTCCTCCCAAATCTTACCGTTTGGGAGTTGTAGCAGAGGTGGAGGCAGGGTGGCCACGGTTTGGTGTACCTGCCTGGATTCTGGGAGGACCTCTCTAAGTCAGCCACGCTCTGCCATCATCTTTTTAATAACGAGCAGTGTATGGAGCTGCAGGCCACATCCTTCTGGTATCCGCAGGAATTTTTGGCGGCCTTACGTCTGCTTTGTATCGACTGCACTCCTGACGTGTTCGTGCATTCGCTGTTCCGCTGAGGAGGACCCTCCTAAGCCGTGCCACGCTCTGCCGTCATGTTTTTTTAGTAACGAGAGCTGTATGGAGCTCCGGCCACATCCTTCTGGTTATCCTCCGGGAAGTTTGGCGGCCTCGCGTCTGCTTTGTATTGGACTGCACTCCTGACGTGTCGTGCATTCCTATTCGCTGAGGAGGACTCTCCTAAGCCGTGCCACGCTCTGCCGTCATGTTTTAACGAGAGCTTGTATGGAGCTGCCGGCCACATCCTTGGTATCTCGCGGAAGTTTGTGGCGCCTCGCTTCTGTTTGTATTGGACTGCACTCCTGCCATGTTTGTGCCTTTGCCATTCCCGCTGCATTTTAAAACTTGTGCCAAATGAGTCCAAAAAGGTGGAAAAGAGGGATTTGAAGAATACGCGGTGATAACCATACGGTATATGCACTTAGGGTGATTCATGGAGGTGGTGAGTATGGCCTTTCCCGCCTTTACACAGTTTTTTTAATTGACTACTCTGTACCTTTTGCACTCCAGAGAAAGTCCCTAGTAGAAAGCCACTAGGAATATAAAACAAGTTTGTAGGATTTGTGGGGATAGTTTTGCCATCATCCTATGAGAAATCTTCTGTGATGCATGGATTTAACCCCGGAATCATCAGTGATGGTTGCATCTATTTGTACTTTCATACGTGAGGAAGTCTGAAGTTCATGAAGAAAACATCCAGGTGGCCTCTACATTATACCTCTCCTGGTCCATCTAAGTTTTTATATTTCATATTCAGCGGATGATTCCTTAACTTTGATGGGAGTTCCATCTCAGGCTCAGAACTGGAGGATGCGGGAAGACCCTTCTTCCCTTAGATGTTGTGGATCACCTAGTAAAATTGATTAGATCAACTATGGAAATTGGAGGAGCATAGGGAACACCGCAAGACGTGATGTTCCATGGCCTGGTCACAACCAAAAACGAGTGTTTCCATTGCCCAAATATTTTCTTCGCTAATAAAGCCCCGAATGGAAAATGGCAGATTAAAGGTTCATTCTGGCGCGGTAAAGAGGAAATATCCTTTTGACGAGAAAGAAACATAATTCTGAGATAAACCTTCAGAATGACGTAGGCATCTCAAGATCCAAAAATTGGCTTTACCATTTGATGATGCTGGAACATTGTAGGACCCGAGGACAAGAAGCTGATGTCTCTTGAAAAGATCTTGGAGGCCTCATCCACAGCCTTGAAACCAATATCACAGCTACTTGTTGTGCTAGGTCATTCTTATATGGTTATCCCAATGGAGGAAAAGATAAAGGAAGGTCCTCCTAGAGAGACCCGCTTTCAGACATTACACCAGCCTAAAAAGCTTTGGTCTTCCAAGCAGACGCATCCTTCGATGCCTTAAGACTCTCTGCAAGATCCTTGGCCCTCACCATTCAGCCGAAGAGCTATCTGGCTGAAAAGCTGAAACGGGGATGTGGCTTCTAAGAGTCATCTGTGTGCCATTCCTTATAAAGGCAAATATTTGATTGGCAGTACTTCAGATAAATCCTGGATAAAGCTTATACCAGGAAAAAGGCTTTCCAAGTAGCCAGGAATTTTCCCGAGGTCCTTTCATCTCCAAGAAGATTTTTGACTGGTCTGAAAACCTAGAGAAAAAGGAAGGGGGGCAGGAAGTCCTCAAAGAGACCCAGGGGATTCATGTTCAACTATCACCCGGATCCTTCTAAGAAACGGATAGCAATGACACCAAGGTCCTGTGGGGGGGGGGGGGGGGGGACTCTTGTGCTTCTACCACAGTGGGGTGAAATTTACAGCAACAAATGGTGTTAGGTATCATCTGCCTTTCCAATCATCCCCCCTCAGGATTCAGGATTACAGTTATGTAAAATTACAGAGGCTGCCTTCAACTTTACATGTTGAGAATGTGGGATGGAAAAGACTAATCGTTAGATCAGAAGATCTTTCTTCATTCAAAGGTCCTAAAATCTCGAGAGGTGGCTGATAACGTCAAATTTGTGATCTTTCCTGGAAACAGGAAAGACAGTAGTTCGGACTACAGATGCAAACTCCTGGGGCTGGGGGGGCTCTCATCTGGGTGGTTCATTTATTTGTAGGGTCCTTGAGCCGACACTATGACAGGGAGATCTTTAAATTACAGGGAATTAGCGGCAGTCTGAGAAGCTCTAAATGATTTTTGGGGTGTTTGTCTAAAGTGGCATAGGTTGGGCACAATTATAGACCCTAAAATGACATTTTTGATAAAAAACACATTTTTTTTTACTCTGCACCATTTACTACTTTGCATTAGATTTTGGCCAGCATGGTGGGGATTAAAATGCTCACCACACCTCAGATAAATTCTTTGAGGGTCTATATGGTGTCATATTTGGGAGTTTTCATTGTACTGTTACTTCAGGGGCTCTTCAATTCACTGTGGCCACCACAAACATTTGCAGCTAAATTGCCACAAAATCCCGTAGCACAAACCCTTTCCGGACACGCTGTGCGATGAAACAGCAGTTAACATCCACAGTCTGGTATTGCGTACTCGGAAGAAGCATGGCAACCATTTTGGGATGTAATTTACCTCAAATTCTTCTAAATGTGCACATTTAGGGCTAAATGAGAATAATCTTAATGAAAAATGTAAATTTCAAATTTCCAATCCATTTTTGTTTGCTTCCAAGGAAAGAATTAAAGGGTTAACAGACTTCTTAAATGCTGATTTAAATAGTTTGAGATGTCAGGTTCATACAATGTGGTACTCGTGGGGTATATAGCACATACGCCTTTGTAGGGCACTTCCAAACTGAATTGGTCACCAAAAGTGTGGCATTTTCAAATCTCTTGAAAATCTGAAAAGTTGCTACTAAAACTTGAAACCTCTGACATCCGTAAAAAAATGGGAACCGGTAAACAAATTATGGAAATAAATAAGACCAATGGCAAAAGGTTTCTACACAAAAAAAATTGTGCTGTGACTTTTTGTCTAAAAAGTAGAACATTTGAAACTTTTTTTTTTTTACTTTTTCCTAAATAATTGAATGTTTACCCCCCAAAATAAAACTGATCACCGAAATGACACTACTAACATAAACACAATGGGGCAGATTTACTACCCGGCCCATTCGCGATCCAGCGGCGCGTTCTCTGCGGTGGATTCGGGTCCGGCCGGGATTTAATAAGGTAGTTCCTCCGCCGTCCACCATGTGGCGCTGCTGCGCTGAAAAGCATCTGAACCGCGTGGAATTCACCGAGTCCGGCTGAGTGCAGGTAAGCGCGTCCGAGCGACACATTTTCCGTTCTTAAATGCGCGTTTTTTCCGAATACGCCGGTTTTCATTCGGCCACGCCCCTGAGTTCCGTTCGCGCATGCCGGCGCCGATGCGCCACAATCCGATCGCGTGCGCCAAAATCCCCGGGGCATTCAGGTACAATCGGCGCAAATCGGAATATTCGGGTAACGTCGGGAAACGCGAATCGGCCCTTAGTAATGACCCCCAAGAGAAAGCAGGTATCAATATGCAACTTTCATTTGGTGTTCAGTTACCTCAGTGCATCTTTATAGCTCCCTTGTATACAACCAGTATATCAAGTCCCCCCTAGCGGCTGTTATTGTGATCACAGGAGCAGGGCCGGCTCCAGGTTTCAGTAGGCCCCTGGTTGACAGCGCCACAGTGGGCCCCTTTGCAGAGAACGTGCCAGCATTAAAAATTCAAAAACTAAAAAATTGTCTCCTGTTCCCTGAAATATTCCCCAGTTTATCGTCCCAAACAGCCGTGTCACGGTCAGGGCAGTTTTGAGGTCATTTAACCAACAGAGCGAACCTAAAAATGTGTACCCCTCCCCTCTGCCAAGTAATAAAACTGAAACTTCAACTCAGCTTCTGCGGAACCTCATAATACACACCAGAGCTGCTGCGGAACCTCCTAATACACACCAGAGCTGCTGCGGAACCTCCTAATACACACCAGAGCTGCTGCGGAACCTCATAATACACACCTGAGCTGCTGCGGAACCTCCTAATACACACCTGAGCTGCTGCGGAACCTCCTAATACACACCTGAGCTGCTTCGGAACCTCATAATACACACCTGAGCTGCTGCGGAAGCTCCAAATACACACATGGCTGCTGCGGAACTCCAAAATACACACCTGAGCGCTGCAGAACCTCCTAATAACACACCTGAGCTGCTGCAGAACCTCATAATACACATCACTGCTTACACTGAACTCTCTGCTTCTCATGTACATTTGAGATGATTATATCATTCACACATCCACTCATGCAGCAAGACATATACAGGCAGATAGATACATGTATACAGCTACAGAGACATGCAGACAGCTACAGAGACATGCAGACAGCTACAGAGACATGCAGACAGCTACAGCTACATGCAGACAGCTACAGAGACATGCAGACAGCTACAGAGACATGCATAAAGATAGACAAGCATGGAGGCAAACACACACACACTGACAGACTGATACAGATACACATGCAGGCAAACACATCCTCACACATGCCATACACTCACTATATACACATCCATACATGTCACATACCATGCACTCACCATATGGATCAGTAATACACATCCATACATGTCACATACCATCACACCCTGTGGTGTCTGCAGCAGCCCTGGTATCACATAGAGGAGTCTTCAGGCTTCTCCTCCTCCTCCTCTTCGTCCCGATCTCTGAGCTGCCAGATTTCAGCTGTACTGCAGCTCCGTGTGAAGAGGTGATAGGGGGGATGGGGGGGAGGTTAACCCATAATGTGCTGCACCACACAGGCATCGCTGTAGCCTCTACCTGTGCTGTGTCTGTCCGAGTGGGGGAGGAACAGTGCAGGACACAGCTCCTCATCACAGGAAGTGAAGATGTGCACAGAGTGTGTGTGGGCCCCCGGCAGCTCTCTGGGCCCCGGCACTTGCCCAGGTATGCCGGGTGCTGGAGCCGGGCCTGCACAGGAGCAGTGCTAGTGGTAAGCTTTGTTGTGGTCTATTGAGTATCCCACGCATGGCGGATCTGTAAAAATTTGTAAAACTGGCTATGCAGTAACTGAAACTGCTCCTGCAAATCAGAGAAGGCCTTTAATGTGCCTTCCGAATGTACTTGATGGACAAATTTAACACCCGCCTGCTCCCAGGGAGTAAAGCCCTCCAGTCTAAAGAACTCCGGTAATCTTGGATTCTTCCAGATAGGGGTGAAAGGGGTGCAACCATCAACTTCCAACAACTGTTTAATTTTCCCCCAGACCTAGACCATAAGTGACAAAGTGGGGGTCCTTGCCCCTCACCGCCCTGGGAACCCAGCTTCAAGGGCTGCCATCAAAGGCCTGTGGGGTGTCCTTTTACCCATTAAGGCCGCAACTGCCCCACACCCCTCTTCCGCTCCCCAACCCCTCAAATGTTGTAATTGGGAGGCCAGAAAATAAATCCAGGGGTTTGTGTGTGCCGCCAGACCTCCAGCCTCCTTAGACCTTTGCTAAGTCTCATATTTAATCCGTGCTACCCCCTTTTTCCAGATCAGCTCTCTAAACAGGGACTGAAATTTATGAAAGAATCTGAGGGGAATCCATACTGGTGTGTTGTGTAAAATATATAATAGTTGGGGCATCAATATCATGTTAGTCAAATTGACTCAATTACCAATTACCGAAAGTGGGAGCTTTCACCATGTCGTGATTTTAGCCGCAAATGGCGCAATACTGTGTTTCCTTTATGGATACTATTCATTATTCTTCACATGACTCATAGTTTTTCCAGCCAAGAAGTTGATTTGATTTGTTGCTCCTCATAATGTTATCATCTCTGTGGCTTACAATTCTACCTCTATTAAAGGGCACCTACCACCACGATTCTACCTATAAAGGTAGATCGGGTGGTAGGTGGATGTAAGGGACGTGAGGAGAGCTCTTTTTAGAGCTAATCCTCACGTCCCCGCTAACTTTTAATAAACTTTATTCCCCTAACATGTAAATTTAGTTATGCGGCTACTGGGGCGTGGAGTAGCCGGGCATGAGGCTACACAGCGCGGCTACGCCACGCCCCAGTAGCCGCGTTACTCCTCCTACCCTGTGTGTTCAGCTCGCGGCATCCGACAAGCCGGAGTTCTGCACATGCGCAGTAGCTCCGGCCTCGGAGCTGTGGCTACTCAGCTGTCGGGCGAGGGCGACAGCTGCGCGCCGAACACACAGGGTAGGAGGAGTAACGTGGCTACTGGGGCGTGGAGTAGCCGCGCTGTGTAGCCTCGTGCCCGGCTACTTCACGCCCCAGTAGCCGCATAACTAAATTTACATGTTAGGGGAATAAAGTTTATTAAAAGTTAGCGGGGACGTGAGGATTAGCTCTAAAAAGAGCTATTCTCCCGTCCCTTACATCCACCTACCACCCGATCTACCTTTATAGGTAGAATCGTGGTGGTAGGTGCCCTTTAAATTCTCGGTTTCACTAGTTAGAAAGTGTTTCATGTCGTTTATCAAGTCATGAATTCACGACTTTTCCATTTAGAACATTTACACATTATAACTATGAACTATCTTGAGAATCTCTGTTTCAGCTACGTCTCACTAATTTACCACCATTAGAGACCTGAAAATGGCCTCCACCAACGTTCACCCTCCAACCTGAGGGAACTGGAGAGGATCTGCAAGGAAGAGGCAGAGGATCCCTAAATCCTGGTGTGAAAAAACTTGTTGTGTGTTCCCAAGAAGACTCCTGGCTGTACCGGCTCCAAAGCTTATTCTACTCAACACTGAGCAAAGAGGCCAAGATTTCAGTTTTTCTTGTTAAATAGATTAGCAAAAATATCTACGTTTACCATATATACTCACGGATAAGCCGAGGCACCTAATTTTACCATCAAAAACTGGGGAAACCTATTGACTTCAGTATAAGCTGAGGGTGGGAAATGCATTTGTCACAGCCTCCCCAGTACACAGCCAGCAAGTCCCCAGTAGTACACAGCCAGCAACCAGTAGTATATAGCTAGCCCCCAGTAGTATATAGCCAGCCAACCCCGTGTAGTATGTAGCTTGCCAGCCCCCAGTAGTATATAGCCAGCCACCCCTGTGTAGTATATAGCCAGTCAGCCTCCTGTAGTATATAGCCAGCCAGTACCCAGTAGTACACAGCCGGCCACCAGTAGTATATAGCTAGCCCCATTTAGTATATAGCTAGCCCCCAGTAGTATATAGGTAGCACCCAGTAGTATATAGCCAACCAGCCCCTGTAGTATATAGCCAGCCCCCTTTAGTATATAGCCTACCAGCCAACCAAGTGTAGTATATAGCTTGCCAGCCCCCAGTTGTATACAGCCAACCAGCCACCTTTAGTATATAGCCTTCCAGCCAGACCCATGTAGTATGTAGCCTGCCAGCCCCCAGTATGCCCAGCATATAAAATAATAAACTGAGTACTCACCATTCCGACGTCCTGGGAGGTTCCTCTTTCTTCACGTACAACAGCTCAAGGTCAGCGACAACTCCACGTGCACAGTGGCTGACATCAAAGTTTGTGCACCGGCCGGGCCGTGCGCATGGTGTTGACGCTGACCTGAAACTGGCCCACATGAAGAAAGAAGAAGAGACAAACTTGAGTATACACTCACCGGCCACTTTATTAGGTACACCATGCTAGTAACGGGTTGGACCCCCTTTTGCCTTCAGAACTGCCTCAATTCTTCGTGGCATAGATACAATAAGGTGCTGGAAGCTCCTCAGAGATTTTGGTCCATATTGACATGATGGCATCACACAGTTGCCGCAGATTTGTCGGCTGCACATCCATGATGCGAATCTCCCGTTCCACCACATCCCAAAGATGCTCTATTGGATTGAGATCTGGTGACTGTGGAGGCCATTTGAGTCCAGTGACCTCATTGTCATGTTCAAGAAACCAGTCTGAGATGATTCCAGCTTTATGACATGGCGCATTATCCTGCTGAAAGTAGCCATCAGATGTTACAGGGTACATTGTGCTCATAAAGGGATGGACATGGTCAGCAACAATACTCAGGTAGGCTGTGGCATTGCAACGATGCTCAATTGGTACCAAGGGGCCCAAAGAGTGCCAAGAAAATATTCCCCACACCATGACACCACCACCACCAGCCTGAACCGTTGATACAAGGCAGGATGGATCCATGCTTTCATGTTGTTGATGCCAAATTCTGACCCTACCATCCGAATGTCGCAGCAGAAATCGAGACTCATCAGACCAGGCAACGTTTTTCCAATCTTCTACTGTCCAATTTCGATGAGCTTGTGCAAATTGTAGCCTCAGTTTCCTGTTCTTAGCTGAAAGGAGTGGCACCCGGTGTGGTCTTCTGCTGCTGTAGCCCATCTGCCTCAAAGTTCGACGTACTGTGCGTTCAGAGATGCTCTTCTGCCTACCTTGGTTGTAACGGGTGGCGATTTGAGTCACTGTTGCCTTTCTATCAGCTCGAACCAGTCTGCCCATTCTCCTCTGACCTCTGGCATCAACAAGGCATTTCCGCCCACAGAACTGCCGCTCACTGGATGTTTTTTCTTTTTCGGACCATTCTCTGTAAACCCTAGAGATGGTTGTGCGTGAAAATCCCAGTAGATCAGCAGTTTCTGAAATACTCAGACCAGCCCTTCTGGCACCAACAACCATGCCACGTTCAAAGGCACTCAAATCACCTTTCTTCCCCATACTGATGCTCGGTTTGAACTGCAGAGAGGATGTTCTACCCATCACCATAGACAGTTGGCATCCTCTACATCTATGAGGAGAGTTATGGTGATGGTAGATCCTTCTCTCCTCTAGGTGTAGAGGATGTCCCCTGTCTTTGGCGATGGTAGACATACCTTTCCTCTAGGTGTAGAGGATGCCCTCTGTCTATGACAATAGTAGAAATGCCTCTCCTCTAGGCATAGAGGATGTTCAGGAGGGTAAAACAATCTGAACCCAAGCCACCTGCCCCCTTATAGCAACCACCACACACATGGCCCCATATATTAAAATGTACAAAGTCATGGAAATAGTCAAGCCTGTTAAATTATTAAGGAAGACCTGAAAATGTGAAGATGAGCCCCAACATGCAGCAGGAGGCCACTATCTGTAGCTGATAAGTGAAGGTCATATTGGTGGAGAAGTGTAATGCTCTACAGATGACTACATGCTGATCGAAGAACATGGCCGCCAACAACAAGCACTAGCCAGTTGTTTAGACACCTACTTAGATTTACACTGGATATCCAAGATCTTTCCCGCTCCCACCGGTATATCAGCTTTGTTAGCACAATGTTACTGATGAACAGGATCTCGCATAACGGCAACTGGCTGAGGAAGAAGTACATGGGAGAGCGGAGTCTCCAGGAGACCCAAACCAGGGCAAATTCCAGGGCTTTTGCAGTTATAGGCGTGACATGGATGATTAACACAAGGAAAATACTAAAATCTTGGTTTCCAAATCCCAAGAAGATAAATTCAGTGATTATTGATTGATTTCTCTTAACCATTCTCTATAGAGACTTAAAGATCAGAAGATATCAGAGCCAAGAAGTGAAGTCTCTTATTTTGAACAGGACACTCACATTCCTGAGATCGGACTTGTCTATGACTGTGAAGCACCTGGCAGCAGCAGGAGCCCCTCCCCTACTGCTCTGACTACAATAAGAGAACAAGCGCACAAGGCTCCATCTTTCCATTATGTCCCATCACCCACCTGCCGGCCTAAAGTGGTGCAGATCATCGTAATGGGCGATCATCATCACTTACACGGAATTATCACAGTTAAAACACAAAAAGGAACCATAACAGTCTCCTTCAAAGAGTTTCCCTAATTTACACCTTAACATTTTTTTTCGCCTTAATTGGTTTTGTTGCATCTGGAAATCATGTCTTGTCAAAAGCAAATTTTAATAATTGATTTAAAAAGAAACCTTATACATCATATCTCTGGATTTCACAATTGTGCCTCCACTTGCAGAATCTCTTCGGCTCCAGCTACAATGAGTGACCGTCGTTGTTCATCCATCTGTAGAGTCTAATCACAGATTCCCGAGTTCTCTCTAGTTCATCTTGTGTTGATGTTCTTCCTCCAGAATCTCCCCTTCTTCTGTCTTAGTCTCTCACACTAATTTACCACCACTATAGTTATCTCCGGATTCTTCTCTAGATAATATTTTGTCTCCAAAGTAAACTTATATTTATTGAAGACCACAGGACAAACATTTTGGAGGTCCACCTCTGGACCGAGGTTCTCTGCCCTGTTTTCGTAAGCTCCAACCTCAGTGTCCCCTTATATTAAAATCTGTGAAGTTATCGGGAAAGTAGAGTCTATGAAATTAGAATGGAAGACCTGGACCGGGCAAGGTAAGTGGATGGTGGAGGCTCAATAGGTCTTTAGATCTTACTTAGTCTGGAAACACATCTTCATCTCTTCTGTCTGAACCAATTCTGGAATTTGATTGTGCAGTTATATTGTAACTGTACTGTATATTGTAAGTATATTCTACTTAAAGAGAACTTTCCATTGAAATTAACCCACCCAAAATAAATATTTCTTAAAAAGCTATGTTTAAAAAGCATTTCGCTTATCCCTAAATGGTTCCTTTCCATGGCTTCAATGTTAAAAAATCAGTTTGTCAACTTATATTAAAACTTATATGACACTCAGTGAGTCCGATGAGGTTCATGATCTTGTTCAGTAGTTACTGCACTGCTCTGATATGATATTTTTCTGTATGTAACATTTAGAGAGACAACTCTGTTACATCATTGGGTACTTAAAGTTTTGTGGTCAAGGTGATGTCATCTAAGGCCCAGACACATCTGCAACGTCTACCCCATGTATGTATTTGATCACATGAAATCACAGCAGCAACCATGAATTTCTATTCCTCCCCAGCCTCCATTGAGGTTGCTGTGATTTCACGTCTGATCAGATACATACATGGGGTAGATGCTGAAAATGTAACAAGAATTTAGATCTCCCTGGTCACATGATATGAAGTGCTGACATCTCCACACTGTGCCCCTAAAGATACCACAGTCCTTTACAGTATCATGTCAGCAGCATCCCCCTACTATAGTTGCATTCACTGCCGCCATTTATGAATTAATGTACAACAAACCTGGTAAAGAAGGCCCCTCACCTCTGTTACACAGCAACCTATCCTGCCCCCTCTTCTTTACAGAACCCCCTTACTATTATACTGGGCCTTCTCTTCTCTCTTCTTTATTCTTTTATACATGGCCCCCTGTTTAACTGTCCGACTCTATACTGAGCCAATACTAAAATTGCACTTACCTCCCGCCAACCTAGCACTCTGAGCTACCGGGTCTTCTACTTCGAGCTGTGGTGTGAGGAGGACACAGATGGCACAGTCTATTATACAATTAGGAAGAAAGGCCAGCAGCGCTCCAAAAGTAGTTCAATCATTAGAGCTTTGTTATTAAAAGCATTACATACTCTAAAAACGAAATCAATAAAAAATTTGCTAATGAAGTTCTTCTTAGAGTGACGGTGATGAGAGTGTGTGACGTCACGTGGTGTTTTCGGGAGCTCGGAGATTGATGTTTTGCCGTCATTTTTATCTTCTCTGTGGCTTTACATTTTCATCTCTAGTCACTCAGGATCGTTTTTTTCTATCTACCATCGAGTGTCCTACAACATTGTTCTCTCAATTGGGGTCATTTCTAAAATTCACATCTCTTATCATAATATCAAAAGTTGCTTGTGTTTGATGTCTTCCTTTCCGGGTCTCCATAACCCCCCGAGAGTTATCTCCTGCTTCTTCGCTAGTTACTATTTTAGTAGAGTTAATTTTGGTAGCCTCCTGGACTCTCATAGATATATAGGTTGAAAGAGAAACCAAGTCCAACCTAAGATTTATGTCATGAGTCAGGGGTAGTGGCCGATGACGTAAGCCAACACCTTGCAGCGAGTTTTAAGTGGCACCTGATTTGTTACCAGAGCCAGCCGCACGATGTTCTTTCCCCATAAGAGTGTTGTGTGGTCCTAGAAAAGGCATCCAGCCTCTCTTGACATGGTACCAAGTGTACCAGTCCCAAACAACCTCCTAGCGGTAGGAATTCTATCAGTCTCACTCTCTGCTCTTACAGTAAGAATCCCATCCGTCTGTATGACAGGTAGAAGTGCCTCTCCTCTAGGTTAGAGATGTGCCCTTTCTATGGTGATGGTAGAACCTTTTTGTAGAGATGCCCCTGTCTATGAAGATGGTAGGACCTCCTCCCCTCTAGGTGTAGAGATGTCCTCTGTCTATTGTGATGTGAACCGCCTCTCTTCTGAGGTGTAGAGTTCCGGCTATGGATTGGACCCCCCTCTCGGTGTAACCCCTGTAGTGGTGATGGTAGAAACCTCCCTCCTCCTAAGGTGAGTAGCCATCCCCTTCTAATGGGATGGTAGAACTCCTCTCCTCTGATGTAGAGGAGCCCCCCTGTCTATGGTGATGGTACGAATCTCCTCTCCCTTCTGTGTAGAGGAGCCCCCTGTCTATGGTGATGGGTAAAACTCTCCTCCTCCTATTGGTGTAGAGGATATCTCCCTTTATGTGGATGGTAGAACCTCCTCTCCTCTAGGTGTAAAAGAGTGCCTCCTGTCTATGTGAGGTAGACACCTCGTCTCACTCTATGGTGTAAGGATGCCCCTGTCTATGGTTGATGGTAGAACCCCTCTCCTCTGGTGTAGCGGATGCCCCCTGTCTATGTGTGTGGTAGAAACCTCCTCTCCTCTAGTGTAGAGATGCCCGCTGTCTATGGTGATGTATAACCACCTCTCCTCTAGTGTAAAAGATCCTCCTGTCTATGGTGATGGTAGAAGATCCTCTCTCCTCCTAGGTGTAGAGGAGCCCCCTGTCTATGGTGGTGGTAGAACTCTCTCTCCTCCTCTAGGTGTAGAGGATGCCCCGTCTAGGTCTGGAGCATCCTCTCAGGTGAGATGAGCCTCAGGTGTAAACCCCTCTCCTCTTGGGGCCCGGTCGTGATGAACCACTCTGTGAATGCCCCCTGTCTATTGTGATGTAGAATCTATTCCTCTCTTTGTGTGTAAGGTGCTCCCCCTGTCTCTGTCATGGTAGAACCGCCTCTCCTCTATGATGTAGATGATGTCCCCTCCGTCTATGATGATGGTAGAAACTCCTCCTCCTCTAGGTGTAAGGAGATGTTCCCCTGTCTATGTGTGATTTAGAACTCTCTCCTCTCATGGTGAGAGGTGCCCCTTTCTGAGGTGATTGTAGAACCTCCTCTCCTCTAGTGTAGAGGATGCCCCCTGTATATGGTGATGGTAGAACCTCCTCTCCTCTAGGTGTGAGAGATGCCCCCTGTCCTATGGTGATGATAAAAGAACCTCTCTCCTGTAGGTGTCGAGGGCATGCCCCCCTGTCTATGGTGATGGTTAGAAGCTGCCTTTCCTTCCTCTAGGTGTAGAATGCCCCCTTTTGTCATGTCGATTTAGACCTGCCTCTCCTCTAGCAAGCAAGGGTGTCCCCTGTATGGATGATAGAACCGTCTCTCCTGTAGGTGTATAGGATGCCCCCCTTTCTATGGTGATGGTAAACTGCCTTCCTCTAGTTGTAGAGGATCCCCTCTCTCTGGTCATGGGAACCTCCCTCTCCTCTATGTGTATAGGAGCCTCCTGTCTCCTGGCATGGTAGAATCTTCCTCTCATCTAGGTGTAGAGGGATGCCCCCTGTTCCAATGGTGATGATAGAACCTCCTCTCCTCTAGTGAAGGGATGTCCGCTGTCATGGATGTAGAACCTCCTCTCCTCTAGGTGTAGGGATGCTCTTCTATGGTGATGGTAGAACCTCCTCTCCCTAGGTTATGATGTGCCCCCTTCTTGGTGATATAGGTAACCATCCTCTCCTCTAGTAGAGGATGCCCCTGTCTATGGGTGATTGTAGAAACTCCTCTCCCACTAGGTGTAGAGATGCCCCCTGTCTCTGGCGATGGAGAATCCTCCTCCTCTAGGTGGTAGAGGTGATCCCATGTCTATGGTGATTGGTAGAACTCCTCTCCTCTAGTGTGAGGATGCCCCCTTGTCTCGGTGATGGTAGAACCGCCTCTCTGCTAGGTGTAGAGGATTGCCCCTGTTATGGTGATGGTAGAACCTCCTCGCCTCTGAGGTGTAAGATCCGTTGTTGAGTCCTCTCAAGTGATCCACCTGTCTATTGATGTAGAGACCTCCCCTCTCCTCCTGTAGTGTAGAGGAGCCCCTGTCTATGGTAGATGGTAGACACTCGCTTTCCTCTAGTGTAGAGGATGCCCCCTGTCTAGGTGAATGTAGATCCTTCTCTCCTCTAGTGTAGCGGATGCCCCTGTCTATGGTGAGGTACGAAACCTCCTCTCCTCTAGGTGTAGAGGATGCCCCCTGTCTATGTGATGTAGATCCTTCTTCTCCTCTAGGTGTAGAGGATGTCCCCTGTCTTTAGGGTGATGGTAGAATCTACCTCTCTTAGTGTAGGATGCCCTCTGTCTATACAAGGTAGATTGTAGAACCTCTCCTCTCAGGCATTAGAGGATGTTCAGTAGGGTAACAATCTGACCCAAGCCACCACCTGCCCCCTTAATAGCAAACCACCACCCATGCCCCATATATTAACATTCCAAATCGTCGTAAATAGTCAAGCTGTTAAATATTAAGGAAGACCTTAAAATGTGGGACGATGAGCCCCAACTGCAGCAGTATGCCACTATCTTAGCTGATAAGTGAAGGTCATATTTGTGGAGAAGTGTATGCTCTCACAGATTACTACATGCTGAATCGAAGAACAGCCGACCAACCAAGCAACTAGCCAGTTGTTTTACACCTACTGAGATTTACACTGGATATCCAAGATCTTTCCCGCTCCAACCGGTAAATATCAGCTTTGTTGCACAATGTTACTGATTTGAACAGGATCTCGCATAACGGCACTGGCCTGAGGAAGAGTAGCATGGGAGAGCGAGCTCCAGATACCAAACCAGGGCAATTCCCCAGGGCTTTTGCAGTTACGCGTGACAGGATGATTAACCCAAGGAAAATCCTAAAATCTTGGTTTTCCAAGCCCAAGAAGATAAAATTCGTGATATTGATGATTTCTCTAACCATTCTCTATAGAGACTTAAAGATTCAGAATATACAGAGCCAAGTGAGTCTCTTATTTTGAACACCGGACACCACATTCCTGAGTCGGACTTGTCTATGACTGTGAAGAACCTTGCGGCAGCAGGAGCACCTCCCCTACTGCTTCTGACTACAATCAGAGAACAAGCGCACAAGGCTCCCTCTTTCCATTATGTCCCATCACCCACCTGCCGGCCTAAAGAGTGGTGCAGTATCGTATGGGCGATCATCATCACTTACGTACAACGGAATTATCACAGTTAAAACACAAAAGGAACATAACAGTCTCCTTCAAAGAGTTTCCCTAATTTACCCCTTAACATTTTTTTTCGCCTTAATTGTTTTGTTGCTCTGGGAAAATCATGTCTTTCAAAAGCAAATTTTAATAATTGATTTAAAAAGAACCTATATACATCATATCGCCTGATTTCACAATTGTCCTCCACTGCAGATCTTCGGCTCCACTACAATGAGTGACCGTCGTTGTTCATCCATCTGTAGAGTCTAATCACAGATTCCCCCGATTCTCGTCTATCATCTGTGTTGATGTATTCTTCCTCCCAAATCTCCCCTTCTTACTGTCTTAGTCTCCTCACAACTATTACCACCACTATTGTTATCTACTCCGGTTCTTCTCTAGATATATTTGTCTCCAAAGTAAAGTTGATGTTTTCGTATTGTTTTCCATTTAACACCTTGGAAAACTTATTTGCATTTTTCCACAGCCTCCATTAAGGCTGCTGTGATTTCATGTGATCAGATACATACATGGGGTAGATGCTGAAAATGTAACAAGAATTTAGATCTCCCTTGCCACATGATATAAAGTGCTGAATACTTAGAAGAGGCGTGGGACATGGGGAGGAAAAGATGGGATGTGAGGGAATAACATAGAGTTGATTTATGTGGATGTAAGGGACACAATCTTAAGATAAAATGAAGTGTCAGTTAGTTATTAGGGTTCTAAGGGAACCTGTCACTAGTTGTATATGTGAAAATGTGGTGACAGCTTCCCTTTAATGCCCGGCACACATATTGTATGATAGTTTCCACAGCCTCAGAGGTTGAATATATTTATAAATGGCGCACCTAATGTCTTGGTTTCTCAAGCTGTAGATCAAAGGGTTAAATAATGGAGTCACCAAAGTGTATAGGACAGATAGGCTTTTGTTCACATCTACAGAATCATCTCTTGGTGGGAAGATATAGATGGAAGACAATGTCCCGTAGTACATGCACACGATGATGAGGTGGGAGCTGCAGGTGGAGAAGGCTTTGTGTCTTCCAGTACTGGACGGGATCTTGAGGATGGTCCGAATGATTGAGATGTAGGTGCCCACAATAAACATGAATGGTGACAAAATAACAGGAAATGCCACAACGCCGGTGACCAGCTCTACAGAACTGGTACTGGAGCAGGACAATCGTAGAAGAGGAGCCACATCACAGTAGAAGTGGTTGATGATGTTGGGGCCACAAAAATATAACTTGCTTAAGAAAATGAATATGAAAAATGCCAAGGTGAACCCCAACATCCAGCAGGAGGCCACCATCTGAAGCTGGTGGGTGAAGGTCATAATGGTGGTGTAGTGCAATGGTCTGCAGATGGCTACATGTCGATCGAAGGACATGACTGCCAACAACAAGCACTGGGCAATAGTGGGAACACCTAGTAGGTAGAAC